>QPKB01000085.1:0-82606 GCA_003546025.1 Camphora micrantha | reverse complement strand
TCACATTTTGCAGCACGAGCCCTTGGAGATTCGAGAGGATGCTTCGTATGTGGAAAGACCGGTCAGGATCATTGATACCAAGGAGCAAGAGCTGAGAAATCGGACAATTCATTGGGTCAAGGTACTTTGGGAAAATCATGAACCAGAAGAAGCCACTTGGGAATTGAGAGAGCAAGTTCAGAGGAAATACCCACACTTGTTACCCGAGGTAAAAATTTGTTTTATTTGGTGGACCAAATATCCTAAGGGGTGGAGGATGTCAAACCCCAACCCAGGATTAACCCAATAGTGTTTGCTTAGTGTGTGCTTAGTCTTGTTTGAGTTTAGTTATCGTGGGTTAGAATGTGATTAGTTTAGTCATGGTTTTTAGCTTTGGGGGAGTTCGAGAACGTTTAGTGTTTATTAGGCTCACTCAGGAAGGCCTGGGTGTACGTGCAAGCGTGGGAAGATTGTGTTTGGTTGTGTGTCAATCGTGATTTTCATCTCATTTGATTGGTTTTATGATTATGTGCAAGTTTCATGTTTAGCTCATTTGTGTTTGAAGCCTAGAAAATCAAGTTTTGGCCAAAAGGGGTAAAATAGCCTTTTCACACTCAAATCTGGACACGATTTTCGAGGTCCCAAAACCATGTCAAAAATATACTTTTTGAAAACTAGATATTTCGAGGATCGTTTTATCCTTCTTCGTCGACTTCATCCGAGGCCCGCAAGTTCATGTTTTCCTTGATACAAGAATTAGTTCTAATGGGTCCCATCTTGCAATCACTTAACCTCCTTTCCCTTCTCTTCCTCTCCATTCTACAAATCTCTGCAATTTTTCTAAACTTAGGGCTGGGAAAAACCCCTCTTTTCCCCTCTTCTTCTTCCCTTGAATGCTTGAGCTAGGAGACTCCAAATGAAATTCTAAAACCATCATCTTCTTCCTCTCAAGCTAAGCTTTCCATTGATGCAATTTTCTTGAAGTTTCTTGGTGGGAAGGATCTCCCATTTCTTCTTCACTCCTTGTTTGGGCATCTCTAGGTAAGAGCTTCAACCTATCTCTTTAATGGAGTTTCTTCTACCTCCAAAGATCTTGTTTTTCTAACTTGTAGCAACCATTTCGAAATGGGTTGTTGGGTTGTGTTTTTGGGTGAGTTTTTGAATGGATTTCATGGGCTTTTGTAGTTCTTGGATTGGCCCTTGATTTGGAGTGCTTGAAGAAAGATCTTGTGTTTATTTGGCTAAGGCAAGTGATTCATTTAAGTGGTTGTACATGTGTGTCTTGGATTTGCATTTGGTATTAATGTTTTGATTTATTAGGTTTTCATGTTATGATCTTGTTTTAGACAATGCAAGCATATCTAATGTCCTTCCACACTTTCAGAATTTCATATCTTTGAAATGGGTCTTGTTTTGTTGAAGTTTGGATTTGTTTAGAGATGAATGGGTTTTCAAGTATTGTGAAATGGGTTCTTTGTTAAGGCATTGATTAAGTTTGAAATGAATGCCCCAATGTGAGCCTTGATAGCATGGTTATTCATGTATTTAGTTTGCTAATTTGAGTGGAAAGATTGTAGAAAAGAAAGGAGGAAAAGATTTGACATGTGGACCATGTATTAGGAGTGCAATTTCTGCACTCAGCGAGCACAGGCAGAAGCCTGTTCGCTCGAGCGAACCAGGGGTCCGCTCGAGCGACCAGGCCCCTGCCTGGCATGAGCGCAGGCAGAAGCCTGTTCGCTCGAGCGAACCATGGGTCCGCTCGAGCGACCAGGCCACTGCCTGGTCCGGGCGCAGACAGCAAGCTGTCCGCTCGAGCGACCCCTGGTTCGCTCGAGCGAACTGCCTGCTGCCTGAAATTTTTGAGAAAGAGACTGTTTTGAAATTTTAACCCATTTATGCATTTTTAAGGATTGGAAAAGAAAAACTAGGCTATGTTGTGGACTTTAACCTGACATTGCGTGATTGGAACTCCAAGATACGAAGCAACTTCGGGGACACCAATTATTAGATTTTAACAACAGAGTTCCAATCACCCAAGAGTCATTGAATAGCCTAAGTACGTACTTGACAAAATTATCGCGTTTTGAACTCTGTTTTGATACTTCAAGTAATATAGTGTACTCGTTTTGAAATCAAGTATTTCCAAGATATGTTTCAAGATGTGTTTCAAGTATTTACAAGATATGTTTCAAGTATCAAATGGGGATCACTTCTATAAGTTGTGAGCATATATATTATGCATTGTGCTAGTCGTGCCTTGTCTTGTCGTGACAAGTGATTTCCCCCTCTATTTTCGATATGTTTGAATCGTGTTTCGCGTGTTTTGTGCATTCATGAATTCTAGTGAACACCACAGAGCTTGGACTGCCCTCTCAGTCTGATCCACTGTCTGGGGGTCCTTAAACATGTGAACTAACTGCAGATTAGTAGTGTATTTATTACACATCGTGCGTGTCCGGTTCCGCGGCCGGAAATCCCGTTTTTGTGGGAATCGTGTCGTGCTATATTATGTATATTCGTGCTTGTCGTGCGTGCTTGCTCTTTTCATTATAAATGATAGAGAAAGGATGGGCTCTATGTGGATTTGCTATTCATGATATATATATGTTATGCATTCATGTTAGCTTTGTCTTTGATTTAGAAAAGTGTTCCACAAGTAAAGTATTTTCTTGATATTTCGATTTAACAATGTTTTACATGCTTTCACTTAAGTGATTTCTTGCCAAACCGTTGTGTTTGATGCTTGTATTATGGTGTCCAGGTGCAGGAGACCCTCCCTTTGAGGAGGAGTGCCAGGAGGAGGCCGTTGGGCCCAACCTAGCCCGTGAGTGGCAGCCCGATGACGTCATCTAGACGTTGGGGTGGTGCATGAGTTCCGTTGGATCACTTTTTGGGATTTTTGATATACTTTGGTATTGTATTGGCCTATGTTGGCCTCTTATTGGGAAGTGTAATAACTTAACTTATTTTGTTAACTTTACAACTTGAATTATGGGAATGCCTTGTTGTGTTTCATTCTGATATTATGTCTCGATGTCATTATGTTTCCTATTGTGACATGATATGATAAGATGTGATTTGCCACGCGCTTCCGCATACTTGATCGTGTGAGTGGGTTGTTCCATGCGTGTTTGTTTGGAACCCTCACCGCGGGAACCTGTGGGAGGTCTTTAAATCTTTCAAAATTTTTAATTAACCGCCGCGGCCTCGGTCCGGGGTCGCGACACACATCCTCCCCCCCTTAGAACATTTGGTCCTCCAAATGAACTAAACAAAACCAAAAACAAAAGGGGATATAATCCCGCACAACGAAAACAAAATCTCAAACTGCTGCTCCCAACGGTCATCTCGAAAGCATCTGGACTCACTGGGTCATCTCCGCTGTAGAACTCTTCGGTCAACTACCAGCAGCTGTCATACATTCTCCCTCTGCCTCGAATCTGTTACTGCCCTGCCAATCTGACTGTTCAAGAATTCTGCCAACTCTGACTCCTCAAGAATCCTGCCAACTTTGACTCCTCAAGAATCCTGCCAACTCTGACTCCTCCTAGGTTCCACCAAGTCTCTCACTTCTAGCCACCTTCAAACAGAAAATTTCTGGAACAATTCTCTCAACTTCATCATGACTGTCGAATCTAGGTCTCATATCAAATGCACCATCTTCAAAGTGAACTTCCTGTTAGCTCTAACTTGCGCATTACTCTCGATCCTCTGCACCACAATTTGTCTTTGACGATAACATGCTTGTCCCTTCACTATTCTTCAGCACTAGAAGCTCTGCACCTACTATTGCAACTGTTCTGCCAAGTCTGTTTTCCCAAACAAATCCCAAAATAATTGACTTCCTACTCCGAGCATCTGCCAACTGAAAATTACCTCTGACATTGATAATCTGTCCTGCTCCTGCACAACTGCACTACCTCCAGTCAAACACGAGGGTGAGATGAGTCTGTAGTCAAGGTCTCTGCTTCGGTTGAAGATCTCCAACTGTCCAAACTCTAATTCAGCAACTAGCTCTTCTGACACCATCAACATTCGAAGAATCCTTCCGTCAAACCCCTGACACCCATCAAATGTTCTAACAACACTTCTAATATGCTGCCTGTCTTGCCTATCCATGTCGGTCAAAGTAACTGAAAGTTCTGGCTCATCCGATGTATTGTAATTCCTTCAATGTCTTATCTGTTCAATCTTCTGCCTCTATCTCTGGTTCACCATCTTCAAGTCATGCATGTGTGCCATTCTTCTCTGAATCTTCCGACTAGCCTCGTCCACAGGTTATGGTTCTCCAGCCTGTATCTGCACAATGTCCAAATTGATATCTCAAAAGTCCTTAAAGTCTGCAAGATCTCCTCTATCATAAGGCCAGGTAACAATCCATTCTGCATACGGCTCTCTATATCGCAGCTGAAAACTTACTTCCCATCATTATAACCACACACTGATGTACCCCTCTGAGTCAGCTTCACCATCCTTCTGGAATCATTGAAAATCCTCTAACACTTACCTGACAAAAGCTCGTCCATACTCGAGAAGTTCCCAACTTTTAGCATCCACTTGAAGCTCTATCAACTGAAAATCACTTCAAACTTCCTGAAATCTGTCATTCTCTGGTTTCTGGAGTCTTTTGACTTAGGGAATGTTCCAAGTTTATCCAAAAATCCACACTTACTTGCCTGACGAATCCTCTGACGATACACGATCAACTGTAATTGGGTCTTGGTATGCTGCTAACATTCCTTGCTGACTAGCAACTGCTCAAAAATTCCTTTGCTAACTCTGTCTGTGACATCAAAAAGCTGCAAATTCTGCCAAAGTCCTTCGAGATCCACATGCTAAGTTCACAAAACTCTGATTTTCTGGCGCGAAAACAACAAAAGGAGCTAAACGTGGGTGCGGAGACATTAAATTCTCCCCCACTAGAAAAGAATTTGGTCCCCCAAATTCTCTAACAAGAACAAAAAGGAAAGAGACAAGGAGAGTCTCCCCCACTAGAAAGAAAACAAACCCAAATCTGACAAAACGACATCGAGCAAAAATCCGGATCTCACTACACGTCTTAAGGTTTGTAGAGTGTTTTATGTCCTAGAAACCTGCCCGCTCTGATACCAGTCTGTCGCGACCCCAAACCGGGGGTCGTGAGGGAGGGGTGATTAAATTTATTTTTATTTCTCCCAAGATCCGCGTGTGTGAGGATCCGCAATCACATCACTCTCTGAATATTTCTGCGGAAGCTTTCGTGGCAATGCGACCCGGAGTCCGTGGACATCATCGGATTCCGCGTCGCATGGGGCCCTTTAGCATAAAGCTATCATTTTATAAATCATATCAGACTGGAATACACCCACATATAAATTACAGAGCTGACGGTAACAGGATATTACATTTCCATACATATTCAAGTTACAATTATCAATGTGTATTAATTACAATCCCAAGAAGGGCTAATAAAAGCCGGACAATACAACTAATATCCACTACCCATTTGTGACGTAACTCCGATGTCAAGCACAATGTCTACAGGACATAGCCGACAAGACAACCTGCAACTCGTGGCTCCACAGCCAACCAAACTCTCAGCTCGGGGCGGGAATCTGAACCTGAGTACCAACATAGTGGGTCAAACACGACGGTTTGGCAAGAGAATGAAAAGATACCACAATATACAATAGATGAAATACCTTGAAAAGCATAGAAATCTGTTTAAACAAGAACTCTAATAAAACCGATAAATCATTTGCTGTAAAACAAGTAAACAAGATAAGACATATGAGGTAACCAAGGAATCGGGAATAACAAGGTGGCAACCACAAGAAGCTAAGTCCTCTATCACTAAAGCGATAGAGCAATAACTAGGCCCTGATCTCAGTCACTCGAGGTGAGGAGAAACAGGGGATCTCATATAGATACATATACATATACAATACTATGCATGACCACGGTAGCGAGCCGGGCATCGGGGACCACAGTAGCAATCTGCGGCATCGGGACAAGACCACGGTAATGACCGGGTAGCGGGATCCAAACTGCAGCTGGCGGGACAAGAGGGGGATCTCCAAGTCGGTTGATCAGACCAACAGGGTTATCCAAGCTTAGTGGTGCCGACTCATAGGTCAAATACAATCGAGACAATGCAAGCAAATCAAGTACGAATACATAATCAAACGGGCAAGACGGGGGTGCTCAAGGGCACACTGACATATCATGTGGTGCAATGCACTTCAGGTCAAGTAACTGTTTCAAGTGTACAATAATACTTTCGGGAAAACCATTCATGTAATGCAAGGCTTGGAAATAGAGAAATATTATGAACTATGCTAAATCAGGAAAGACAATGATTTTAAGATCTATTTGAGTGAATAGGGGTCCCGTATGTCGATCATAGATATGAATTGGTACTCCTTGAGTTTGAAGACATTCCGGGCTCCTTATGCACTTTTACGCTTTTTCAAAACTTAAAATGAGCTTATGGTTATAACTAGATGTTATGATAAGGAAAACAAGACTATAAATGGTCCATCCTAAGTATGATGTTAATTCGGAGACATCGAGCAACCTACTCAGTCATTGAAAGGAATAGAATTCGCGATAACCAAGGAAAAAGTCTTGTATTTAGATATAAAGATGATATCGCGTCATTCCGTCCCGTTTCAAGATTGAAATGAAGTGAACATCGATGTCACCCAACCAACCGTGAGGAGCATCGGCTCAAGACGTCCTCACGCATGGTCAAATGAGTCCAAAAGGGTAGCCAAGGTCCCACCTAAAACCAAGAAAAGAAAAAGAAAATATAACAATCTCAAATCCACTGAACTCAATCTGCACAGGGTCCGATCGATCGGCCAAAATACCCACACAGGGCCCGATCGATCGGCCCAAAAACCCTTACAGTTAAAGACAGTCCGATCGATCGGTCTGCATGTCCGATCGATCGGACCTGGGCGTACAGCAGCTCCGGGAACCTGATTCCTTTCTCTCCTTTTTCCTTTCCTTCCAACACATAATTAACCAAGGAAAACTATGAACAAGATGACTTAATTACATGCTTCCAAGACATTAAATGAGGCTATCAAGATCATTTATTGCAACCATGGAAAATCAATAGAAGAAATCAATAAAAGCATAAAAACCCATAATTGCTACCAAACCAACCATTGAAATTTAAAAACATCCAACATTCACTTGCCTCAAGTCTTCAATCAATGATATTAAGCTCTAACAAGTCTTCCAAGAAAAGGTCCAAGCTACAAGGCAAAAATCCCCAAATAAAACCCTAAAATGGGTCAAAACAAGAAATAAGAAGAGAGAGCTTTCAAGAATGAAAATGGGGCTTCTCAAGGATCATAAGAACATGAATCTAGAAGATTAGGGAGAGATCTTACCAATGGATGCTCCACATGAACAAGACAAGCTAGAAGATGATCTTTTGGAGAGGAGGTTTCACCACAAATAGTATCAATAGAAAGCTCTTGAGGTGGGGAAGAAGATGATGTAACCTTTTGAGATGATGGTGCAAGATTTGGTGAGGATTAGAGATGAAGAAGCAAGAAGGAGAAGAAGAACTTGCTAGAGAAAAGAACCCTAGACTCAAATGGCTGGAAAAATGGAGAAGGAAGAAAAGACATGGATTTTTCTTATAACCAATGAGAGTGGGCTCCACCACTTAAGAACCTAAAAAGGCCAAAATGGTGGTTTTCGGGACTTCGGATGAAATCGACGAAGGAGGAAGAAATGATCGTCGAAATATCTAGTTTCCAAAAAGTATATGTTTCACGGGTTTCGGGAATAACAATAATCCGGTACAGATTTGGTGTGAAAAGGCTGTTTTGCCCTCAAAGCTAGAAAAGTCAAGTTTCGGGGTTCGGGACGGGAACGGGATCAACATGAAAGTTGAAGCTATCAGCAAAACAAGTAAATCGGGATGAAATACAAATCAAGAACAAAACGACTAAATCGGGAAAAATACAAATCAAGAACAAACAAGTAAATCGGGAGAACAAATCAAGAACAAACGAGTAAATCGGGAAGAATACAAATCAAGAAAAACCAAGTATAAAGGCATCCAATCCCAAGTACACGTCAAGTCATAAACAAGGGACCCCCAAAGGGCCCCATTACATTCCAAATATCCCAAAGCTAGGCACTCCAAATATCCCAAAGCCCGTGAAATATATACTTTTTGGAAACTAGAGATTTCGAAGATCATTTCTTCCTTCTTCGTCGATGTCATCTGAGATCCTGAAAACCATGATTTCAGCCTTCTAAGTTTTCTAGTAGTGGAGTCCACTCTCAATTGCTTTATAAGGAGACTTCCTCTTCTCCTTTCCCTTTTTCCCGCAAAACCACCAAGAGCTAGGGCTTTTCCCTTTTTCCCTCATTCTTCTTGCTCTCCTTCCCTCAATCACTACCAAACCTTGCACCACTTGACAAATAGGTATCATCACCCTCTTCACCATCTTGGGAGCTCTCCATTGATACAATTCTTGAAGAAAACCACCCATCAAAAGACCTTCTTTGAGCTAACTCTTGCCATTAGGAGAACTTCCATGGAAGCTTCCTCCTAATCTTCTAGGTTTGTATTCTTCAACCCTTTGAGAAGCTCCATTTCCATTATTGAAGATTGTTTCTTCTTGATCTTTGTTTTGACCCATTTTAGGGCCTGTATTTCGGGTTTTTGTGTAGCTTTGGAGCTTGGCTTGGAGTGAATGTTAGAGGTTTGATTTGTTTGATTAGAGACCTTGAGGCAAGTGGATGATTTGATATTTTGAGCTTTGAATGGGTTTCATGTAATACATTGATGATTTCACTATATCTTTTATGCTATTATTGGCTTGCATTGATTTGAAACAAATGCACATTAATGAATCTTGCTAGTTCATTTAATGTTTTAGAAAAGTTTGTTTATAAATCTCATTTATTACTTGCATATGGTTTAAATGAATCCTTGTGATTGTGGAATTTAATTTCTCTTATCTTTTGTGGTTGAATGTGATTGGGAGGAAGATGTTTGATTTGATGATTATAGAAATATTGATGTGGATTTTGGATGATGTATACAAGGGGTTTTGAGCCTCTCTTTTGGTGAGGGAATGAGGCTTAAAGGAGATTGTAAGAAGTGGAAATGGAAGTGTCTCGACCCGAACCGGGTCCCGACCGGGCGGGCCTAATCCGGGATCGGGACTAAATGATTGAAGAAGAAGAATGATGAAAGTCACAATCCAATACTATGAATTAATTTAAATCAAAACGTATACGAGTCGATAAGAAGATACCACTCGTGTACGCGATTTCTCACAGGTGTCCACGGTGAGGATATCACATCAACATGAATATTTCTTTTAAGTGCGGAAGCGTGTAACAAATCTAATTCATACATTCATGTCCAAGATATCAAGATTAAAACATATTTAAAACCAGTATCAAAATGAGCAATGATCATTAGTTGTTTCCCAAAAGAAAGTTAAAGTTTACATCAAGATCATTTAAGTACATTTCCCCAAAAATAAAGGCCAACAAAGGCCAATATAAACAAAATATCAAGTTCCCAAAAGAATGGTTAATCCTAACCCAAAATGTTACGTAACTCGAACACCCGAATGTCTAAATGACATCATCGGAGTGCCACCCAACTAGACGTTGTGGTTCTCCGACAGCCTCCTTGTGCTACTCCTCGGGGTAACCGACAACGGGATCTGAGTACCAAAGCAAAGGGTCAAACACAACGGTTTGGCAGGTGGGTGAAAAGACATAAAAATAAAATTTCCTTGGAAAACATTTAAACCTATTAAAACAATAAATTTCATAAAACAAAAATATCATTTATTCAGAACATATACGCAATTTAAAACAAGTAAGGTATCCAAGGAATTTGAGAAACAAGCATTATGGAAACCACACGAAGCTAAGTCCTCTATCACCGAAGTGACGTGAGCATATCGGGATGTTGACTTTAGTCACCAAAGTGAGGAGATGCAACATAAGTAACATATACATATACATAATAATAATACGAGACATGACCATGGTAGCGAACTGGGCATCGGGAACCACAGTTGCAATTTGCGGCATCGGGACAAGACCACGGTAATAATTGGGTAGTGGGATCCAAACTGCAGCTGGCGGGACGGGAGGGGGATCTCCAAGTAGGTGGATCAGACCAACAATGTTATCCAAGCTTAGTGGTGCCGACTCATAGGTCAAATAACGAAAATCAAGTCACACAAAAAATACGTATGATGCACTTACATAAACGGGCGGAACAGGGTGCTCAAAGGCACGGATATCATTTCAAATAAGAAGTGCATATCGGGACTGGCAAAATATTACAATAGTAGTTAATGTATTTTCAGGAATGATAAATCATAAATCATGAATTTTCAAGACAAGTATCGGGATTCAAAATTGATCAAGGTGGATAAGGGTCCCGTATGTCAAATTCAATAAAAATTGGTACTTCTTGAGTTTGGAGACATCCCGGGCTCTTTATACACCTTAGGATTTTCAAAACATCAAAAGAAAGCACAATTTGGTTTCTTTTTCCAATGGTTGCTAAACAATGGTTATAAGTCTTCCCATCACAATAGGGTTCCCAACAAACACCTCTCAATCATTTTAATATTTCATTTTTGCTCACAGAATAGTCCCAGGTAAACAGTGATCATCGCTCGAGCAGACAAGACGTTCGCTCGAGCGACAAGCTCTTTGGAATGGTTTTTTGAGAGGTTCGCTTGAGCGGATAACGAGTTCGCTCGAGCGAACATGTTAGCTCAAGCGAACACGAAGTTCGCTCGAACTAACAAGGTTCTGTGAGGATCCTAGGAGAGTTTGCTCGAGCGAAGGCTCAAGAGAACAAATAGTTCGCTCGAACTAACAAGGTTTTGTAAGAGCTCTTATGTGATCCTGGGAATGTTCGCTCGAGCGAATAATGGGTTCGCTTAAACGAACTGTTTACTGGAATGGTTCAGAGCCTGTTCTAAACACTTCGCTCGAGCGACCACCAGGTTCGCTCGAGCGAACTGTCCAGAAATGGGTTCCGGGACAATTCTGCTCCCTTTTATTTCCACTTCTTACAAGCTCTTTTGAGTCCCATTTCTTTATCAAATTGAGGGGCTCAAAACCTCCTTTAAACCCCCTTGAAAATACCATCAAATCTCCAAAATTATTCAATCCAATCTCCTTCTTCTTCACCTCATTCAACAAAAAGAGAAAGAGAAAGAAAACCACCATTCACAAAGATTCATTTGTGCTACAATCAAGAAATAAATGAGGGCTATAGATCAACTTTTCCAAGGCATTAAATGAACTATCAAGAATCATTAATGTGCATTTATTTCAAATCAATGCAAGTAAATGAAAGCATAAAAGAGATAATGAAACCATCAACATTGCTCATAAAAACCATTCAATGCTTAAAATATCTAATCATCAACTTGCCTTTGGTCTCTAACAAGCAATCCAAGCTCTAAACAAGCTTTCCAAGCCAAAGGTTTAAGCTAGAAGAAAAACCCCCAGTACAAACCCTAAAATGGGTCAGAACAATGAAGAAGAAGAGAGAACTCATAATAATGAAAATGGAGCTTCTCAAGGACTAGAAGAACACATATGTAAGAGATTAGGGAGAGAGCTTACTTGTAGAGTCTCCAAATGGAGAGAGCTAGCTCAAAGGGGATCTTGAAAATGGAGTTTTTCTTCAAAAATGGTGTCAAGATGAAGCCTTCAATGAAAGGAAGAGGATGGTGATCTCTATTTCTCAATTTGAGCAAGGTTTGGTTGTGCTTTAATGATGGAAAGCAAGAAGAAGAGGGAAAGTGAAGAAAGGCCTAGCTTAGAAAGAGTTGTGCTGGAAAAAGGGAACAAGGAAAGAGATGGTATCCTTATATAGAAGAGGGGAGTGGGCTCCACCCCTTTTGAATCTTGGAAGGCTGAAATAGTAGTTTTTGGGACCTCAGATGAAATCGACGAAGAAGGAAGAAATGATCGTCGAAATTTCTAGTTTCTAAAAAGTATATGTTTCGCGGGTTTCGGGGAATATCAAATATTGGGTACAGATTTAGTGTAAAAAGACTGTTTTACCCTTGAAGCTAGGAAAGTCGGGTTTCGGGATTCGGGACGCGAGCGGGATCAACATGAAAGTTAAAGAGATCAACGAGATAAGTAAAACGGGATAAAAATAGCAATCATAGAAATCTCGAATAATTGAAATGGGCTATTCTAGGAGCATAAATAAAATGTTTAAATGATTGAGCGAGGATTGTTAGGAACCCTATTGTGATGGGAAGTCTTATGAGCATTGTTCGAACCCAATTGAAAAGAGAAAGCAAATTACAAGCTTTCATTTGAAGTTTTGAAAATCCCTAAGGTGTATAAGGAGCCTGGAATGTCTCCAAACCCAAGGAGTACCAATTTATATTGAAATGGACATACGGAACCCTTATTCACCTTGATTTGTTTTGAATCCCGATACTTGTCTCGAAAATTATGAATTATGATTTATCATTCCCGAAAGTATTGAAACTGTATTTTAGCATTTTGCTAGCCCGTTTATACATGCCCGAATAAAGTGATACTTGTGCCTTTGAGCATCTCGTCCCGCCCGTTTACATAGATGCACTCAATATGTTTTATACATGTTTTGAATTGTCATTTGACCTATGAGTGGGCACCACTAAGCTTGGATTACCTTGCCGGTCTGATCCACCAACTTGGAAATCCCCCTCTTGTCCCGCCAAGTGCAGTTTGGATCTTGTTACCCAGTTATTACCGTGGTTTTGTCCCGATGTTGCAGATTGCTACTGTGGTTCCCAATGCCCAACTTGAAACCGTGGTCATGTCCCGTATTTATTATATATATGTATATGTAAATTTATGTTATACCTCCTCACTTCGGTGGCTGAGGTCAACATCCTGATATGCTCATGTCACTTCGGTGATAGAGGACTTAGCTTTGTGTGGTTGCTATCTTGCTTGTTTCCCGATTTCCTTTGATACCTTACTTGCTTTATATTGTACTTACGTATTAAATAAATGATTCTACTGTTTTATGAAATTTATTGTTTTAATAGGTTTAAATGTTTTCCAAGGTAATTTTTATTATTGTTATGTCTTTTCACCCACTTGCCAAACCGTCGTGCTTGACCCTTTGCTTTGGTACTCAGGTCCCGTTGTCGGTTACTCCGAGGAGGAGCAGGAGGAGGCGGTCGGAGAACCACAGTGTCTAGTTGAGTGGCATGCCGATGATGTCGTTTAGACATTCGTGTCACAACCCCGCCCAACTCAGCATGAAATTGTCCGCTTTGGCCCACGTGCACGCGCGAGGACTTCCCAGGAGGTCACCCATCCTAGTACTGCTCCCGCCCGAGCACGCTTGACTTCGGAGTTCTTACGGTTTCTGGGGCCGCACGGTTTTAAAAGGCCTCATGCTAAGTTAATACGGGGTTTGACTTATAAGCCCAGGGTTAGGACATGGATATTTCCAATGTGGGCTAACGGAGACTCACCGTTTGAAGCTCGTGGTTGACACGCTACGCCCCGTGGTTAAGGGTGCCGCCCGGACCAAGTTGTCACATTCTCCCCCACTGGAAATAGAGCTATCCTCGGCTCTGATACCAACTGTCACAGCCCCGCCCAACGCAGCATGAAATTGTCCGCTTTGGCCCACGTGCACGCGCGAGGACTTCCCAGGAGGTCACCCATCCTAGTACTGCTCCCGCCCGAGCACGCTTAACTTCGGAGTTCTTACGGTTTCCGGGGCCGCACGGTTTTAAAAGGCCTCATGCTAAGTTAATACGGGGTTTGACTTATAAGCCCAGGGTCAGGACATGGATATTTCCAATGTGGGCTAACGGAGACTCACCGTTTGAAGCCCGTGGTTAACACGCTACGCCCCGTGGTTAAGGGTGCCGCCCGGACCAAGTTGTCACAATTCGGGTGCCCGAGTTACGGAGCATTTTGGGTTAGGACTAACGAGTCTTTTGGGAACTTGATACTTTGTTTATATTGGCCTTTGTTGGCCTCTATCTTTGGGGAATGTAATTAAATGATCTTTTGTACAAACTGTAACTTTCTTTTGGGAAAAGCACTAATGATAATTGCTCATTTTGATACTGGTTATAAACATGTTGTCGATCATATTATCTTAGACATGAATGTATGAATTAGATTTGCTACACGCTTCCGCATTTAAAAGAAATATTCATGTTGATGTGATATCCTCACCGCGGACACCTGTGGGAAATCGCATATACGAGTGGCACATCCTTATCTACTTGTATACGTTTTGACTTAATTATTATTCTTAGTCCTGATCCTGGATTAGGCCCGCCAACCTGATCCGGGGTCGCGACACTTATGGGTAATTGATCTACGCATCAAGTGGGTCAAAAGTTTCTGATACCTATCCACAAGGCCCACCTATTTCCAACATCTGTCCCTAGATACTCGCCCAGCATAGCTTCAAAGTCTTTCAGTTTATCTTCAGTGGTTGTGAGGCTATGTTGACAAGTCTTCACCCTTGAAGACTACTTTTTGAACTCCTGCTGCTGAAACCGGTATTGCCGCTTTAGATCGGCAAGTATCGTATGGACTTTGTTGAGGATCCTTCTCAGTGATGACAGAGCTGTAAGAATTTCAACTTGAGCAGTCACAGGGACGTCTAGTTCCTGACATCCGACCTCCACTCGTGCTTGGAGACTGGCCAATCTCTGGTCCACCTCCTGCTCGAATATAGCGATAGGATTCAAGCCGTGGAGATCCCTCAAAATTTCTAGTTAAGCAAAGAGCTCATCAAAGGTGGCTCTCAGAGGCGTTGTTGTTAGGAATTTTGTGTATTGCAATTTGATGGATGCATAATCATTTCAGCATCATTTGAATTTTCACACTTGCATTGATTTAAGAAAACTTGAAATCTTGATTTTCTCATGCATTGTTTTTATGTCTTTTAGAAATAATGATTTATGCACGTTTTAGATTTTAAACTTGGATTCAATTAGTTTTGAAAAGAAGTTTTATGAATCAAGCAGGCCTTAGGTTTTAAAACATTCAAATCATCTTAGGCATTTTAGGTTTCATGTTTTTAAAACTCTTAGAATGATTTAAAACATGTTTCCATGCTTGATTCCATGGCCCAAAAGTCCCCACAAGAAAATACTTTAAGAATACAATTTTTGGGGGAAAAAGGTCCCAGGCCCGGGTCGACCCGCTGTGTGGCCGGTCGACCGAGCCTATGGACCAGGTCGACCAGCCATACTGCGCGGTCGACCGGGAAAGAGCCGTTGGGCTCTCTTTCAAACGGTCAGATTTTTGACCGTTGAAGGCCAGGTTGACCCGGGAAGGGCCAGGTCGACCGGGGACACGCCAGAAGTCACTTTTTGACTATAAAATGAGGTTCATTCCCATGAGAAAAGTGTTGAACATTTTAGTCTTCTTTGAGGTGTTTGGAGACAAAAGAAAGGGGATGAACTAAGAGAGATCAAGGGGTCTAATGGAAAGCTAAAGCTTGGATTAATGAAGTTAAATCTCTAAGTAAGTTTTGATTTTCATTATCATATGTTTCATGCTTTGTTTAAATTATTAGTAAATTAATTTTAGCATGTTAACTACGATGTGTTGAATCCATCACTTCTCTTAATCTTTGATTTAAGTTGGATTGGATTCTTCACCATTGATTTCAAACCAAGTTTGTTTAAAATTTTATAAAACATGTTTTGTCAAAACCTTTGATTTCTTTTATATCATATTTCATTTACTTGGTTGAATCATATTGTTGTTTTCATTCATTTAAACTTTAGTTAAACTTTTGTTTTTGAAAACAACATAGCACATGCATCACATGTTTAGTGTTATTAGTTTCATACAACTTGTGAGCTTTTGATTTTCATATCATCAACAAGTTTGTATTTATATATGTGATTTGCATTTCACTTCAATCAAATCTTTGTGTGCTTTAAACTCTAAAATGCATTAAGCATACATTAATTGAGCTTTCATTTTAAACTTGATTGAAGTTTTCACACACACACTTCATGAGCATTCATCTTAGCATTTCATAGAGTGTTGTGTGAGTTGAATTAAACTTTCTTATCTGCCTATTTTAGAGGCAATTAAATTGAGCTTTAATTGTAATCTCTTAAAGTGTTTGTGTAGACACTTCCTTGAGAGAAATCTTTTTGTTGTAAAGGTTATTGCTTAGCCTAAGAAAAGCATTGTGTAAAGGTTATTGCTTAGCCTAGAAAAGCATCTTGTATAGGTTGTTGTCAAGCCTAGAAAAACAACATTGTTAGGTTATTGCTTATCCTTGGAAAGCATATTTTAGAGGTTATTGCTTAGCCTTTTTCAAAAGCATAAATAGTGGAAATCCGGTGGGATGTTGGGACACAAGCCGGTAGTGGATGTAGGCATTGAGGCAGAACCACTATAAACCATTGTGTAGTGGTGTTTGCTTTGTGGTGATTATTTTGTTTAAGCTTCCGCATATTTTATGTTAATCATCACATGTGACTAGTTGTTTGTTAAGAAATTAAAATTGGTCTTAATTAGTCATTTAGTGTAGATCACCCTATTCACCCCCGCCCCCTCTAGGGTTAGAATCCAGGACTTTCAGTTGTATCCAGAGGTGCCCAGTTCATGTTAAAGACATTGTTCATGGCACACCGATAGTTAGATAACTACGTCAGATCACCGCTGGTAAGGGTGTAGGTTATCCCCAACAACATCATCTTGATACAGTCTCTTTGTTCTTTAAGCGAAGTTGGTGATGGAACAAGACTGAAGGATGCATCGCCTGGCGCCAGAGGGATAACAGAAGAATCAGTATTACGGGTGCTTCCCTCCATTGTCATAACAGCTACAGAAGAGTTCCCTTCAAAAAAAAAAAAAAAAAAAAGAAAGAAAAGAAAATGTTGGATTACAAAATCCAGCGAAATTTTGACAGCACCTCCCCTCACTTTGAAGGCGGGCAGAAAACCCAGAGGGAAGAGATGTACTTGGTTCTCAACCTCGGCAGGGCAACAAGTGCGCACTCAGAGATTTTCGAACCAAGGTCTTCGGTCAAGCAAGGCAGCATGTGTGCTCTAAAAACCATATGGAGATGTGCATGAAGATGGATGAATACAAAAAATGAAAATCAAAGTAGAGACAGATAGCCAGCAGCCAGAATTATGTCAACTCAAATACCTAGTGGCTAAAGTCAGAAACAGGACTTGGCAGCCAAGTTTTTTTTTTTTTTTTTTTATCATCTTCTTCATTCTTTTACTCTTTCTCTTTTTCGAAAGCAAAGATATTTCCTTCTTATGTTGATGTTATGATGCTCTTTTGTGTTTATATCATGCTATATGAACTACTGAAAATTTATGATGTTTTCCACTTTTAGATTGGTAGTTCTTTCTTTTACTCATTCTTGATTGGTGATGATTTTTTTTTTAATTTAGTCCAAACTTGGATTGTAGTTCTAGGATTAGAGTTTCGTTATTTGATCTGGACACCACTAGGACTTTGATTTGTTTTCATGTTATTTGTCATATCTACTAGATTTCTTTTTAGTTTAATGTCACTTGTTTGTCCTTGAGATGTTGCATTATATGAGTGTTTAAATTAGACTTGTTTAAATAATGGGACCACGTTTTTGGTTTCCTAAAGACCTCAAAGTGACCTGACAGTACCATCGGGAAATTTGTCTCACGGATTTCAGGGGCTTTGGTGAATAGTTTTAGGCCGAACCAGACACATCCGAGATAAAATCCCCGGAATAGACTTGGGTTCCACCGCTGGTGCGCCCAAGTGATCTTTCCACTTTTTTTTTTTTATATATGTAATCCATCTCTAGGTTATTTTCATGTATAGGGTCTCTAAGGCTGGGTGTATTTGTCTACAGGTCTAAATTCACCTAATGGCTGATTCCATGGTCTTCTCATTCGTCATTGATGGTGTTACGGATCCTGGTGCTTGTAAGCCCTACTTGAGAAGGGACGAATATTGGTCTCTCGGGGCTGAAAGGACAGGATATTATGATTCTAAAGAGCGGGCAGAGTTTTACCTTGAGCATAAGTCATTCATGCCTACTACCTATGATTGTGTCTTCCAATTTGAGGAGATGATGGACAAGCACCTCATTGAGGTTAGGAGCGGAACATATTATTTGTTAGTTATGAAATATAAGAGGATTTGCGGGCTATACGGAGATCTATGCATTGTGGGGAGAACTGCTCTCAACAAATTGTGTGGCTATAATGGGCTTTTGTAAGACTTGTCAGCTTTTGTCAGCGATGTACTCCAGTCTCTCCTGTGGAGTATGATGGATCTTCGAGCAATGTTCGAAGTTTGGGAGGACATGAAGACTACTAATGAGAGGGCTCTCATTGATGACTTTAACACATTACATAGGCGAACGGACCTGCTAGAGCTTATGACCATGTCTTGCCCACATGAAGTTGAATCATCCGTTCCAAGGCGTTACAGAAAATATTTTGATATGCAAAACACCACCCTCTCGGCGCTCATCCACCTAGTGCATACAACTCACCTGGATGACTTCAGGGGGATCTGGGAGATCTACGATGCCTTTCGGAATCCTCTGGACAATTTTGAGGAAGTGCAAGGGCAGCTTGAAGCTCATGTTGAAGGAATGGAAGCACGGATGGCTCGCTTCCCTACCTTTAATGGGATGGTTCACCCTCTCTAGATGACTCATTAGGAGTCCCTATCTTAGGTTAGGCTTTAGATTGAGAGGTTGGATCGCTAGGACCAACTAGGTTTATTATAGAACTCATTTAGGGTTTGGGGGCAATAGTTATTACCTCTCTTACGTGTGTGTGTGTGTGTGTATATATATATATATATTTTGGTAAAGGCAAGGTTTGGTTAGTTTAGCTTATCACTATACTTATTTTTCAATGACTCTCATGGGCATTTAATAAAAGTTTGTTTAAATTTTGTACTTCACTCTTCTGTTTTTTTTTTTTTTTTTTTTTAATGATGTGGTGATGTTTAGTATTAAATGATGGGGGTATTTGTTATGATGTTGTTAATGATGATGAGTTATGAGATTCGATTATGAATTATGGATGAGTGATGGTTAATTATGATGACTAGCTATTTATTATGGATGTTTGATTGTGGTGGAGACCGTGATTATGGGGGCATGCTTATGCTTCTTAATTAACTCTTTTTAGTTATAATTGTAATTTTTTTAATGTGTGTGTGCACCTTGCTTGGCATATAATGAGGTGGGGCATGCAGGTAAATGCATGAATTTGGATTTGGAATGATGCATGAACAATTGATGCACGATACACATATATTTATGAGTCCATGGTATATTTTAATTGAATCAATTGACCTGTACGTCTCATTGGTGCTGCCTTTCTCGATAGATTGAAATGGACTATCTTTGTGTCGCTGATAACCGCGAAGGAATCGTGCCTAAGCCAAGGGCTGGTTCTCTACCTCCATCGCTCCCTTTTCCCATTGGGCCTTGTCTCATGGGTCGTTGGCTTGTAGGTCGAGTCGTGTGGTGCGCAAATTGTTCAGATCATCATAGTTTGAGCCTGAGTCAGGCCAAGGTATGGTCTAGTGCCGAGGTTGGCAGTCGAGTTGAGTCAAACGGAATTTTGTCTATGTCCAAGGTGAAACATAGTTATTAAAAAGAGTGGATTTTAGTTGTGGATTATGTTTTAATTTCACCTCCATTGATGTTTAAATTAATCTCAAGTTTCAGCTTATGGGACCTCTCTGGCTCTTACTATTTTTTTTTCTTTTTGTTCAGCTCTCATCTCCTCTTTTTTTTTTTCATCAAAGACCATCTCTCAATTTTTTTGGGGTGAGAGATACAGGGTCGTGTTTCAGGTGGGTCCCTCTCCACCACATGATGGGGCTGGGCCAGTCTGCGCCCAACTTTGGGCGTTTTAGGTCACCACGGCTGGGGTCCTTTCCCCCTTTTCCTTTTTTCATTCTTTCTTTCCCTCTATTCTTTTCTTTTGCTCTTGTTGCTTTAGGTGAGGCAGGGGGGAGTGAAGAGTAGAGTTGAGCAAGGCAGATAAGAGGAAAGAAGGGAGTACAAAAGTTTGACCAATTCCAACCCATCTTGGTCAAAACCAATCAAACTATGTCCAAGCCAAAGCTCATGTTGGCTTGAGCTAGAAATCTTAGCCTTTTATTTGATGCATCAACAAACAAAAAAAAAAAGAAAAAAAGGGGAAAAAGAAAATGCATGAACATATTGATTTGCATAAACCTCATTATCATGGTGAGCAAAAAAAAAAAAAAGAAGAGAGAAACCTTCCAAAAAAAAGAAGGGGAAAGAAAAAAAAAAGAAAAGAAGAACAAAAAAGAGAAAATAAAAGGGACTGGCCCACTGCCATGTGGCCGTAAGGCCAGGTCTCTACGGATCTGTCCGAACGGCCACAAAAAAATAAAAAATAAAAAAAGAGAGAGAAAAGAAACGCGTGAAGAAAAAAGAAAAAAAACTTGTGGAAAAAAAAAAAAAAAGAAAGAGGAAAACACATGAACAAATAGAACAAGAAGAAAAAACAATAAAAAGAACTTTTTTTTATCATCCTACTTCTACATGGAGTTTACTTGAAAAAGAAGACTTACTTGAAGCCATTAATGAAGAAGAAGAAAAGCTTGGAGATCCTTGAAGAAGAAAGTCTCTTGGTCTTGAAGCAATCTTGAAGATTTTTGCAAAAGAAAGCAATGAAGAAAGAGATCCAATCTCCCCTTGCTTTTATAGAAGAAAGTAAGCCAAAGAAAGAAACAAAGAAGAAAAGAAAGGAGGTAAGTGCTACAAATTAGCAACCTTTCCAAAAGAAAGATTCTTTGATAAATTCGCTCCCAAAACTGTCACGCCCCCGAACCCTGACCCCGCAGCGGCCTGACCTCGGGGGGGCGCGAATGGGATCGTAAGTGATAATTATATTTCTCCCAAGATCCGCATGTGTGAGGATCACAAATTCCAACACACTCTGAATATTTTGCGGAAGCTTTTGTGGCGTTGCGACCCGGAGTCCGTGGCCATCGGATTCCGCGTCGCACTCACCCGCTAGCATAAAGCTATCTTATCAAGAACCATATCAGACTGGAATAAATCACCACAACAAAGTATAGAGCTGACAATAACAGGATATTGCATTCCCATATATGTTCAAGTTACAAATATCAATGTGTATTAATTACAATCCCAGGAAAAAGGCTAATAAAAGCCATATAAATAACAAGCTAAATAATCACTGCCCCACATGTGACATAGCTCCGATGTCAAGCCAAACGTCTACATAACATAGCCGACACTACGACCTGAAAACTCATGGCTCCACAGTCAGCACAAGCACTCAGCTCGAGATGAAGAAGTCTACACCTGAGTACCAAAATAGTGGGTTAGAC
Source organism: Camphora micrantha (assembly GCA_003546025.1). Classification (NCBI taxonomy): domain Eukaryota; kingdom Viridiplantae; phylum Streptophyta; class Magnoliopsida; order Laurales; family Lauraceae; genus Camphora; species Camphora micrantha. The sequence continues at coordinate 61,255 of QPKB01000085.1, read as the reverse complement.
ACGACGGCCTGGTAGGTGGGTGAAAAGATAATAACTATATTAAAAAATAAAACATGTGATAAATCATGTTATTTAATCAAAACTTCATATAATTAAACATGTGGAAAACATTGATTTCTGACAAATCCTGTATTCATTTAAAGCATGTGTAAACATGGAAATCTGTCAAAACAAGTGTTCATTTTAAACATCTATAAAAGCATGGATATTTGATGTCGCGACCCCGGACCGGGTCCCACTAGCCTAATCCGGGATCGGGACCAATGATAATTGTGATGGTAAATGAATTCTACAATCCATGTCGACACTATGAATTAATTTAAATCAAAACGTATACGAGTCCATCAAGGATGCCACTCGTACATGCGATTTCCCACAGGTGTCTGCGGTGAGGATATCACATCAACATGAACATTTCTTTCAAGTGCGGAAGCGTGTAGCAAATCTAATTCATACATTCATGTCCAAGATATCAATATCAAACATATATATAAAACCAGTATCAAAATGAGCAATGATCATTAGCTAATTCCCCAAAGTAAGTTAAGGTTTACAATAAGGTCATTCAAATTACAACTCCCCAAAAATAGAGGCCAACAAAGGCCAATATAACAAAATATCAAGTCCCCAAAGGAATGATTAATTTATATCCTGGAATGTTATGTAGCTCGAATGTCCGAATGTCTAAACGACATCATCGGCGTGCCACTCGACTAAACGTTGCGGTTCTCCGACCGCCTCCTCATGCTTGTCAAACTCCAACCCAGGATTAACCCAATAGTGTTTGCTTAGTGTGTGCTTAGTCTTGATTTGGGTTTAGTTATCGTGGGTTAGAATGTGATTAGTTTTGGTCATGGTTATAGCTTTGGGGGAGTTCGAGAACGTTTAGTGTTTATTAGGCTCACTCAGGAAGGCCTGGGTGTACGTGCAAGCGTGGGAAGATTGTGTTTAGTTTTGTGTTAATCATGATTTTCATTTCATTTGATTGGTTTCATGATTATGTGCAACTTTTGTGTTTAGCCCATTTGTGTTTGAAGCCTAGAAACTCAAGTTTTGGCCAAAAGGGTAAAATAGCCTTTTCACACGCAAATCTGAACACGATTTTCGAGATCCCAAAACTATGTCAAAAATATACTTTTTGGAAACTAGATATTTCAAGGATCGTTTTATCCTTCTTCGTCGACTTTATTTGAGGCCCACAAGACCATGTTTTGACTCATGCAAGAATTGCACTAAAGGGGACCCACTTGCAATCACTTAAGTCCTTTCCCTTCTCCCTTTTCCCCATTCCACAACAAAATCTCTGCAACTTCCTTGCCCTAGGTTGAGAAAACCCTCTTTTCTCTTCTCCTTCTCTTTATGATTGCTTGAGCTAGGAGACTCCAAATGAAATTCTAGGACCATCACCTTCTTCCTCTCAAGCCAAGCTTCCTATTGGTACCATTTTCTTGAAGTTTCTTGTTGGAAGAGATCTTCATTTCTCTCTTTGCATTTCGTTTGGGCACCTTTAGGTAAGGGCAACAACCCATCTCTTCAATAGAGTTCTTTCTATTCCTAAAGAGCATGTTTCTCTAACCTTTAGCACCTATTTCTAAATGGGTTGCTTGGTTGTGTTTTTGGGTGAGTTTTGAATGGATTTTTCATGGGATTTTGTAGTTCTTGGATTGGCTTTTGGTTAGGAGTGCTTGAAGGAGAATCTTGTTTTCATTTGGCTAAGGCAAGTGATCTATTTAAGTTGTTGTGCATGTGTGTTCTTGGATTTGTATTTTGGTATTAAGGTTGTGATTCATTAGGCTTTCATGATTGTGATCTTACTTTAGATAATGCAAGCATGTTTAATGGTTTTCCAAACTTTCAGATTTCATATCTTTTAATCAAGTCTTGTTTTGTTGAAGTTTGGATTTGATTTGATAAGAATGGATTTCAAGTATTGTGAAATGGGTTCTTTGTTAATGCCTTGATTAAGTTTGAAATGAATGCCCCAATGTGAGCCTTGATAGCATGGTTATTCATGTATTTAGTTTGCTAATTAGAGTGTAAAGATTGTAGAAAAGAAAGGAAGAAAAGAATGGACATGTGGACCATGTAGTAGGAGTGCAATTTCTGCACTCAGCGAGCACAGGCAGAAGCCTGTTCGCTCGAGCGAACCATGGGTCCGCTCGAGCGACCAGGCCACTGCCTGGTCCGGGCGCAGACAGCAAGCTGTCCGCTCGAGCGACCCCTGGTTCGCTCGAGCGAACTGCCTGCTGCCTGAAATTTTTGAGAAAGAGCCTGTTTAGAAATTTTAACCCATTTATGCACTTTTAAGGATTTGAAAAGAAAAACTAGGCTATGTTATGGACTTTAACCTGACATTGCGTGATTGGAACTCCAAGATACGAAGCAACTTCGGGGACACCAATTATTATATTTTAACAACGGAGTCCCAATCACACAGGGGTCAATGAATAGCCTAAGCTTGTACTTGATGAAATTTTCGCGTTTTGAACTTTGTTTTGATACGACAAGTAATATCGTGTACTCGCTTGAATTCAAGTATTTCCAAGATGTGTTTCAAGTATTAAAAGGGGATCACTTTTATAAGTTGTGAGCATATACGTTATGCATTTTGCTAGTCGTGCCTTGTCGTGTTGTGACAAGTGATTTCCCCTTTTATTTTCGATATGTTTGAATCGTGTTTAGCGTGTTTTGTGCATTCATGAACTCAAGTGAACACCACAGAGCTTGGACTGCCCTTTCAGTCTGATCCACTGTCTGGGGGTCCTTAAACATGTGAACTAACTGCAGATTAGTAGTGTATTTATTACACATCGTGTGTGTCCGGTTCCGCGGCCGGAAATCCCGTATTTGTGGGAATCGTGTCGTGCTATATTATGTATATTCGTGCTTGTCGTGCGTGCTTACTCTTTCCATTATAAATGGTAGAGAAAGGATGGGCTCTATGTGGATTTACGATTCATGATATATATGTTATGCATTCATGTTAGTTTGTCTTTGATTTAGAAAAGTGTTTCGTAAGTATTGTTTTACGTTCAGTAAAGTATTTCTTTATGCTCGATTAAACAATGTTTTACATGCTTTCACTTAATGGATTTCTTGCCAAACCGTCGTGTTTGATGCTTGTATTTTGGTGACCAGGTGCAGGAGACCCTCCCTTTGAGGAGGAGTGCCCGGAGGAGGCTGTTGGGCCTGCCTTAGCACGTGAGTGGCAACCCAACGACGTCATGTAGACGTTTGGATGGGTCACGAGTTCGATGGTTTACATTTTGGGATTTTGATATACTTTTTGAGAATTGTATTGGCCTTTGTTGGCCTCTTATTTTGGGAAGTGTAATAACTTAACATGAACTATTATGGGAATGCCTCGTTATGTTTTCATTCTGATATTTATGTCTCGATGTCATTATGTTTCCTATTATGACATGACATGTTAAGATGTGATTTGCCACGCGCTTCCGCACACTTAATCATGTGAGTTGGTTGTTCCATGTGTGTTTGTTTGGAACCCTCACTGTCACGCCCCCGGACCGGGATCCTAAGAAGAGGTCCGGGGAGCGTGAGGGGGATGATAATTATTTCTCCCAAGATCCGCGTGTGTGAGGATCCATAAATCAAATCACATCACTATCTGAATATTTCTGCGGAAGCTTTTGTGGTAATGCGACCCGGAGTCCGTGGACAACATCGAATTCCGCGTCGCATAGAACCCCTAGCATAAAGCCATCATTTTATGAACCATATCAGACTGGAATAAACCAACATAAATAAAATACAGAGCTGACAGTAACAGGATATTACATTTCCATTATGTTCAAGTTATAAGTAACAAAGTGCATTAATTACAATCCCAAGAAAGGCTAATAAAAGCCGAACAATACAAACTAATATCCACTACCCACATGTGACGAAACTCCGATGTCAAGCCCAATGTCTACATGACATAGCCGACAAGACAACCTGCAACTCATGGCTCCACAGCCACAACTCTCAGCTCGGGGCGGGAAACTGAACCTGAGTACCAAAATAGCGGGTCAAACACGACGGTTTGGCAAGCAGGAGAAAAGACATAACAATAAGGAAAATACTTGTAAAACATTTAAAACCTGTCAAAACAATAGTTTCATAAAACGAGAAAATCATATATCCAAATACATATGCAATATAAAACATGTACGGTATCCAAGGAAGCGGGAAACGAGCAAGATGGCAACCACACAAAGCTAAGTCCTCTATCACCGAAGTGACATGAGCATATCGGGGTGTTGTCTCAGTCACCGAAGTGAGGAGATGCAACACAAGTAACATATACATAATATAATACAATACGGGACATGACCACGGTAGCGAGCCGGGCATCGGGGACCACAGTAGCAATCTGCGGCATCGGGACAAGACCACGGTAATAACCGGGTAGCGGGATCCAAACTGCAGCTGGCGGGACGGGAAGGGGTCTCCAAGTCGGTGGATCAGACCGGCAAGGAAAGCCAAGCTTAGTGGTGCCGACTCATAGGTCAAATCATGTAAAACGAGACATGTACAAATCATATGCAATGCACTTAAATAAACGGGCGGGACGGGGTGCTCAAAAGCACTAATATCATTTCATTCGGGCATGTATAAACGGGCTAGCAAAAATGCTAAAATACACTTTCAATGCTTTCGGGAATGCTAAATCAATATTCGATAAATTCGGGCTATCATCGGGATTCAAGACAAATCATAATTCGAGAAATTCGGGCTATTATCGGGTTTCAAGACAAATCAAGTGAATAAGGACCCCGTATGTCGATTGTAATGATTACTTGGTACTCCTTGAGTTTAGGGACATTCCGGGGTCTTTATCCACTTTAGGTATTCAAACCTTAATCAATTTTTAAATAAACAAAACCTAATAGAGAGGGGAACCTAAGCACAACATTAACCTAGTAGTACCTTACAACCGACTCAGTCATCGAAAGGAAAAACGGATTCGCGATATCCAAACAAACCAATTTCGCGTTTAGATAAAAGAAAGGATATCCCGTCGTTCCGTTCCGTTCACGATTGAATTAGATTAAGTACCGATACAACCGGATTAACCGTGTGGTGATGTCGGTTCAACCATCCTCAAAGGAAGTCAAACGGGTCCACAAAAGGGTCACTAAGTTCCATTTACAGTTCATCTAATCACAGGACAAAAGTCCATTTAGGGTCCACCTAATCATGGGGCAAAAGTCCGTTGAAAGTCCATCTAACAAGGGCCAAAGGTCCCTTTAAAGTCCACCTAACAAAGGGCCAAAAGTCCCTTTAAAGTCCACCTAACAAAGGGCCAAAAGTCCCTTTAAAGTCCATCTAAACAAAGGACAAAAATCAGTTTTTCCAGCAGGTTTCCAGTTGGGCCGGTCGACCTGGCCCATGGCCGGTCGACCGCGTACACAGGGGCTCGGTCGACCGCCCATGGGCCAGGTCGACCGGGAGTTGTAAGTTAAATGGTGAACAGTCTTTTGGTCAGGCTCCAAGGAGCCTGACCTCTGCACGGCCGGTCGACCGCGCCCTTGGCCGGTCGACCGCGTGCACTGCGGAACAGGGAGTCCCGCAGTGCAGCAGGTCTGCTAACTGGGGCTTGTTCCAGTGTCGCCGGTCGACCGCGCCTCTTGGCCGGTCGACCGCGTACACTGCGTAACAGAACCCAGGTTCTGTTACAGCAGTGCAGTGGTCTCTTCCATTTATTCCATTCTTTTCTTCATTCTTTCTAACATGTTTAGCAATCTAATACATGGATAAAACCAGCTATCAAGACTCTCAGATGTGCATTTCTTTCAAGTTTAATCAAGTCATTAATAACACAAAATACATGGTGAAATCATATGCATTTTTATCAAGACTCATTCAAAGATAAAGGAGTCAAAACATCCACTTGCCTTGGGTCTTTAATCAAGGAAAAACCAGCTCTAATCACACTTGCAAGTCAAGATCAAAGTCTCTACAAAAAGCCCTAAAACAAACCCTAAAATGGGTCAAAACAAGCAATAAGAAGAGAGAGCTCCTAATAATGCAAATGGAGCTTCTCAAGGACCATATGAACATGAATCTAGAAGATGAGGAAGAGATCTTACCAATAGGTTCTCCAAATGAGCAAAGGAAGCTAAATGAAGATCTTATGGAGATGGGATTTCTTCAAAAATGGTACCAATAGGAAGCTCTTGAGGTGGTGAAGAAGATGATGTAATCTTATGAGATGTTGGTGCAAGATTGGTGGAGATTGATGAAGGAGAAGCCAAGAAAAGGCCAAGCAAACCCTAGGCTCAAGGTGGCTGTGCTGGAAAAAATGGAGAAGGAAGAAGAGATGGGTTCTCTTATAGCATATGAAATGGGCTCCACCACTTAAGAACTTTGAAAGGCTGAAATAGCGGTTTTCGGGACTTCGGATGAAATCGACGAAGAAGGAAGAAATGATCGTCGAAATATCTAGTTTCCAAAAAGTATATGTTTCACGGGTTTCGGGAATAACAATAATCCGGTACAGATTTAGTGTGAAAAGACTGTTTTGCCCTTGAAGCTAGAAAAGTCAAGTTTCGGGGTTCGGGACGAGAACGGGATCAACATGAAAGTTGAAGGCAATAATAAAACAAGTAAATCGGGATAAAATACAAGTCGAGAAAACCAAGATCAAACCTCAAGTACACGAAAAGCCATAAACAGGGTACCCCCAAAGGGCCCCACACTAAAACCAAGACACTCAAAATATCTCAAAGCTATAACAAGCTATTTTAAATCCAAATTAAACCAAAAACCACGAGACACACTTAGAGCTAAACATAGCTCAAAAACACTAATCTGGGCCTCTCGGGTCGGGGTCTCACATCCTCCCCCCCTTAGAACATTTGGTCCTCCAAATGAACTAAACAAAACCAAAAACAAATGGGGATATAATCCCGCACTTCGAAAACAAAATCTCAAACTGCTGCTCCCATCGGTCATCTCGAAAGCATCAGGACTCACTAGGTCATCTCCGCTGTAGAACTCTTCTGTCAACTACCAACAGCTGTCATACATTCTTCCTCTAGCTCGAATCTGTTACTGCTCTGCCAATCTGACTGCTCAAGAATTCTGCCAACTCTGACTCCTTCTAAGTTCCACCAAGACTCTCACTTCTAGCCACCTTCAAACAGAAAATTTCTGGAACAATTCTCTCAACTTCATCACAAATTGTCGAAGCTTGGTTCTCATATCAACTGTACCATCTTCAAGGTGAACTTCTTGTTGCTCGTTGCTCTCGATCTTCTGCACCACAATCTGTCTTTGACGATGACATGCTTGTCCTTTCACTATCCTTCAGCATTTGAAGCTCTGCACTCCCTCTTGCAACTGTTCTGCCAAATCTGTTTTCCTCAACAAATCCCAAAATAATTGACTTCCTATTCCGAGTATCTGCCAACTGAAAATTACCTCTGACATCGATGATCTGTCCTGCTCCTGCACAACTGCACTATCTCCAGTCAAACACAACGGTGAGATGAGTTTGCAGTCAAGGTCTCTGATTCGGTTGAAGATCTCAAACTGTCCAAACTCTAACTCGGCAACTAGCTCTTCTGACACCATCAACGTTCGAAGAATCCTACCATCAAACTCCTGACACTCATCAAAAATTCTAACATCACTTCTAATCTGCTGCTTGTCTTGTCTATCCATGTCGGTCAAGGTAAATGAAAGTTCTGGCTCATTCTGATGCATTGTAATTCCTTCTCTGTCTTATTTGTTCAATCTTCTGCCTCTGTCTCTGGTTCACCATCTTCAAGTCAAGCATGTGTGCCATTCTTCTCTGAATCTTCCGACTAGCCTTGTCCACAGGTTATGGTTCTCCAGCTTGCATCTGCACAATGTCCAAATTGATATCTCAAAAGTCTGTAAAGTCTGCAAGATCTCCACTATCCTATGACCAGGTAACAATCCATTCTGCATACAGTTCTCTATATCGCAGCTGAAAACTTACTTCCCATCATTAACCACATACTGATGTACCCCTCTGAGTCAGCTTCACCATCCTTCCGGAATCATTGAAAATCCTCTAACACTTACCTGACAAAAGTTCATCCATACTCGAGAAGTTCCCAGCTCCTAGCATCCACTTGAAGCTCTATCAACTGAAAATCACTTCAAACTTCCTGAAATCTGTCATTCTCTGGTTTCTGGAGTCCTTTGACTTAGGGAAATGTTCCAAGTTTATCCAAAAGTCCACACTTACCTGCCTGACGAATCCTCTGACGATACACAATCAACTGTAATTGGGTCTCAATATGTTGCTAATATTCCTTGCTGACTGACAACTGCTCATAAATTCCTTCGCTAACTCCATCTGTGACAACAAAAGCTGCAAATTCTGCCAAAGTCCTTCGAGATCCACATGCTAAGTCCACAAAACTCTGATTCTCTGGCGCGAAGACAACGAAAAGGAGCTGAACATGGGTACGGAGACATTAAATTCTCCCCCACTAGAAAAGAATTTGGTCCCCCAAATTTTCCAACAAGAACAAAAAGGAAAGAGACAAGGAGAGTCTCCCCCACTAGAAAGAAAACAAACCCAAATCTGACAAAACGACATCTAGCCAAAAACCCGGACCTTACTACACGTCTTAAGGTTCCTAGAGTGTTTTATGTCCTAGAAACCTACCCGCTCTGATACCAGTCTGTCACGCCCCCGGACCGGGATCCTAAGAAGAGGTCCGGGGAGCGTGAGGGGGATGATAATTATTTCTCCCAAGATCCGCGTGTGTGAGGATCCATAAATCAAATCACATCACTATCTGAATATTTCTGCGGAAGCTTTTGTGGTAATGCGACCCGGAGTCCGTGGACAACATCGAATTCCGCGTCGCATAGAACCCCTAGCATAAAGCCATCATTTTATGAACCATATCAGACTGGAATAAACCAACATAAATAAAATACAGAGCTGACAGTAACAGGATATTACATTTCCATTATGTTCAAGTTATAAGTAACAAAGTGCATTAATTACAATCCCAAGAAAGGCTAATAAAAGCCGAACAATACAAACTAATATCCACTACCCACATGTGACGAAACTCCGATGTCAAGCCCAATGTCTACATGACATAGCCGACAAGACAACCTGCAACTCATGGCTCCACAGCCACAACTCTCAGCTCGGGGCGGGAAACTGAACCTGAGTACCAAAATAGCGGGTCAAACACGACGGTTTGGCAAGCAGGAGAAAAGACATAACAATAAGGAAAATACCTTGTAAAACATTTAAAACCTGTCAAAACAATAGTTTCATAAAACGAGAAAATCATATATCCAAATACATATGCAATATAAAACATGTACGGTATCCAAGGAAGCGGGAAACGAGCAAGATGGCAACCACACAAAGCTAAGTCCTCTATCACCGAAGTGACATGAGCATATCGGGGTGTTGTCTCAGTCACCGAAGTGAGGAGATGCAACACAAGTAACATATACATAATATAATACAATACGGGACATGACCACGGTAGCGAGCCGGGCATCGGGGACCACAGTAGCAATCTGCGGCATCGGGACAAGACCACGGTAATAACCGGGTAGCGGGATCCAAACTGCAGCTGGCGGGACGGGAAGGGGTCTCCAAGTCGGTGGATCAGACCGGCAAGGAAAGCCAAGCTTAGTGGTGCCGACTCATAGGTCAAATCATGTAAAACGAGACATGTACAAATCATATGCAATGCACTTAAATAAACGGGCGGGACGGGGTGCTCAAAAGCACTAATATCATTTCATTCGGGCATGTATAAACGGGCTAGCAAAAATGCTAAAATACACTTTCAATGCTTTCGGGAATGCTAAATCAATATTCGAGAAATTCGGGCTATCATCGGGATTCAAGACAAATCATAATTCGAGAAATTCGGGCTATTATCGGGTTTCAAGACAAATCAAGTGAATAAGGACCCCGTATGTCGATTGTAATGATTACTTGGTACTCCTTGAGTTTAGGGACATTCCGGGCTCTTTATGCACTTTAGGTATTCAAACCTTAATCAATTTTTAAATAAACAAAACCTAATAGAGAGGGGAACCTAAGCACAACGTTAACCTAGTAGTACCTTACAACCTACTCAGTCATCGAAAGGAAAAACGGATTCGCGATATCCAAACAAACCAATTTCGCGTTTAGATAAAAGAAAGGATATCCCGTCGTTCCGTTCCGTTCACGATTGAATTAGATTAAGTACCGATACAACCGGATTAACCGTGTGGTGATGTCGGTTCAACCATCCTCAAAGGAAGTCAAACGGGTCCACAAAAGGGTCACTAAGTTCCATTTACAGTTCATCTAATCACAGGACAAAAGTCCATTTAGGGTCCACCTAATCATGGGGCAAAAGTCCGTTGAAAGTCCATCTAACAAGGGCCAAAGGTCCCTTTAAAGTCCACCTAACAAAGGGCCAAAAGTCCCTTTAAAGTCCACCTAACAAAGGGCCAAAAGTCCCTTTAAAGTCCATCTAAACAAAGGACAAAAATCAGTTTTTCCAGCAGGTTTCCAGTTGGGCCGGTCGACCTGGCCCATGGCCGGTCGACCGCGTACACAGGGGCTCGGTCGACCGCCCATGGGCCAGGTCGACCGGGAGTTGTAAGTTAAATGGTGAACAGTCTTTTGGTCAGGCTCCAAGGAGCCTGACCTCTGCACGGCCGGTCGACCGCGCCCTTGGCCGGTCGACCGCGTGCACTGCGGAACAGGGAGTCCCGCAGTGCAGCAGGTCTGCTAACTGGGGCTTGTTCCAGTGTCGCCGGTCGACCGCGCCTCTTGGCCGGTCGACCGCGTACACTGCGTAACAGAACCCAGGTTCTGTTACAGCAGTGCAGTGGTCTCTTCCATTTATTCCATTCTTTTCTTCATTCTTTCTAACATGTTTAGCAATCTAATACATGGATAAAACCAGCTATCAAGACTCTCAGATGTGCATTTCTTTCAAGTTTAATCAAGTCATTAATAACACAAAATACATGGTGAAATCATATGCATTTTTATCAAGACTCATTCAAAGATAAAGGAGTCAAAACATCCACTTGCCTTGGGTCTTTAATCAAGGAAAAACCAGCTCTAATCACACTTGCAAGTCAAGATCAAAGTCTCTACAAAAAGCCCTAAAACAAACCCTAAAATGGGTCAAAACAAGCAATAAGAAGAGAGAGCTCCTAATAATGCAAATGGAGCTTCTCAAGGACCATATGAACATGAATCTAGAAGATGAGGAAGAGATCTTACCAATAGGTTCTCCAAATGAGCAAAGGAAGCTAAATGAAGATCTTATGGAGATGGGATTTCTTCAAAAATGGTACCAATAGGAAGCTCTTGAGGTGGTGAAGAAGATGATGTAATCTTATGAGATGTTGGTGCAAGATTGGTGGAGATTGATGAAGGAGAAGCCAAGAAAAGGCCAAGCAAACCCTAGGCTCAAGGTGGCTGTGCTGGAAAAAATGGAGAAGGAAGAAGAGATGGGTTCTCTTATAGCATATGAAATGGGCTCCACCACTTAAGAACTTTGAAAGGCTGAAATAGCGGTTTTCGGGACTTCGGATGAAATCGACGAAGAAGGAAGAAATGATCGTCGAAATATCTAGTTTCCAAAAAGTATATGTTTCACGGGTTTCGGGAATAACAATAATCCGGTACAGATTTAGTGTGAAAAGACTGTTTTGCCCTTGAAGCTAGAAAAGTCAAGTTTCGGGGTTCGGGACGGGAACGGGATCAACATGAAAGTTGAAGGCAATAATAAAACAAGTAAATCGGGATAAAATACAAGTCGAGAAAACCAAGATCAAACCTCAAGTACACGAAAAGCCATAAACAGGGTACCCCCAAAGGGCCCCACACTAAAACCAAGACACTCAAAATATCTCAAAGCTATAACAAGCTATTTTAAATCCAAATTAAATCAAAAACCACGAGACACACTTAGAGCTAAACATAGCTCAAAAACACTAATCTGGGCCTCTCGGGTCGGGGTCTCACACTCACCGCGGGAACCTGTGGGAGGTTTAATCATCTTTCAAATATTCTTTTAATCTTAATCTTACATCCATCTGCCGCGGCCTCCTCGGTCCGGGGTCGCGACAGGACTGGTATCAGAGCGGGACTTGTTTCAGGCACTTAAAAGAAACTAGAAAGATCTTAGGATCGTGGTGAGAGTTCGTGAATTCGTTAGAATTGTTAAGTGTGACGTCTAGGAAACCATTTGACTATATTTATTGTGTACTCACATTTTGTTTTACAGCAATGCCTCCTAGAAGAGTTCTACCGAACAATGCTTCTGCTAGTAACCAAAATGAGAATGATCAGAATCCAATAGCTACAGCAAATCAGTTTCTAGAGCTCATGCAGGCTATGTTAGCACAACAGAGACAAGCAAATGAAGCCCAAAACAGATTTCAGGAACAAATGGCTAAAAAGGATGCTGAAATGGCACAGGTGCAGAGGCAACTGTTAGAGGTTCTTCAGAACAGGAATGAGGCTCCACCTGTGGCTCCGAATATCGTCATAAACAATAGGGAGCATGATCCCAACCTATTGTTTGAGAGGTTTAGGAAAAGAGCACCCAAGGAGTTCTCAGGCAATGAAAATCCTCTAGTGGCAGATGACTGGTTAGCTAATACTGAGAAGATCTTCGATGTCTTCACTTCCACAGGCAGGCAGAAAGTGAACCTTACAGCTTCTCTGTTCTATGGGCTAGCAGACCAATGGTGGCAAACAGTGAAAGAACCCTACATGGCCATGGCAAATGAGGAAGCATGGGCAGCCTTCAAAACCCAATTTCAGGACAAGTATATTCCATCACACATCAAGAGACAGAAAGCCATTGAGTTCCAGCAGCTCAAACAGGGCAGTATGACAGTGTTGGAGTATGTCACTAAGTTTGAGAGGCTTGCTAGGTATGCTACAGAGCTTATTGATACGGAGCAGAAAAAGATCAATAAGTTCTTGGAGGGACTAAATCCCATTATCATGAGAGATACAATTGGGGTAGTTCCACCAGTTACTTTTGATGAGGCTGTAAAGAGGGCATACCAGTTTGAAGATATCAATAACATGATCATTCAAGACAGGAAGCAGCACTACCAGCAGCAGAATCAGAGATCTCAGCACCATAACAAGAAGGCAAAGCAAGAGCAGAATATCGTGGCCCAAGGTTGTGCTCATTGTGGCAAGAACCACCAGACCCATGAATGTCGTAAGGCCACGGGAGCTTGCTTTAAGTGTGGGGCAATGAACCATGCCATTAAAGATTGCCCACAGCTTCAAAATCAGTAGTACAGAAACCAGCAATAGAGGCAAGCACCTCCTCAGAATCAGGCACCACATCAGAATCAGATCAGGCCACCTCAGCAACAGCAGCAAGCAAGGCAGAATCAGAATGTGCGTCCACCTCAGCAGAATAGAAATGTCCAGGGCAGGCAGAATCAGGCACCGAACAGGCCACAGCAACAAGGACGTCTATTCAACCTCAACCGTGCAGATGCTGAAGCTGCAGGAGATGTCGTAGAAGGTAAACTTCTTGTTTGTGGAGTAGAAGCACAGATTTTATTTGATCCTGGATCCACACATTCATTTATATCTCCTATGTTTGTCAAGATGATTGATGCACCACACAGTCAATTGGATTTTATCTTGCTTGTTACAACACCAGTGGGTAGGCAGGTTGAGTGTAGAACCTATTACCCTAACTGTCCAGTTTTGTTAGGAGATGTAAATCTACCAGCCAATCTTATTGTTCTAGACATGCATGATTTTCACATCATTTTAGGCATGGATTGGTTAGAAGCATATCATGCCACCATGGATTGTTTCAGTAAAATCATAACATTCAGATTGCAAGGAGAGCAAGCAGAGTTGATATTTCAGGGGATCAGGAAACCTTCTAGAGCAGGATTCATTTCTTTGCTTAAGGCAAGCAGGTTGATTCATAGTGGATGTGATGCTTTTGTAGCGTTTATCACGGAGGATAAACAGTCCCAAGGGGTGGAGGGAATCCCCGTTGTGTGTGAATTTCCGGATGTTTTTCCAGATGAAATCCCGGGATTACCACCAATTAGGGAAGTTGAGTTCACTATAGAGCTTCTTCCAGGGACAGCTCCGATCTCAATTGCACCTTACAGGATGGCTCCAGCAGAATTGGGTGAGTTGAAACTTCAGTTGCAAGAATTGTTGGGCAAGGGTTTTGTTAGGCCAAGTGTTTCACCTTGGGGAGCACCAGTTCTATTCGTGAAAAAGAAGGATGGAAGCTTGAGGATGTGTATTGATTACAGGAAATTGAATCAAGTAACGGTCAAGAACAAGTACCCTTTGCCTAGGATTGATGAATTGTTTGACCAATTGCAAGGAGCAGCATACTTTTCCAAGATAGATTTGAGATCTGGGTATCATCAGTTGAGAGTTAGAGACTCAGATGTGCAGAAAACGGCTTTTCGAACAAGGTATGGGCATTATGAGTTTCTAGTAATGCCCTTTGGTTTGACCAATGCACCAGCTGTTTTCATGGCTCTCATGAACAAAGTGTTTGCACAGTACTTGGATCACTCAGCGGTAGTGTTTATTGATGATGTTCTCGTGTATTCCAAGAGTAGAGAGGATCATGAAGAACACTTGAGGTCATCATTGCAACTTTTGAGGGATAATCAGTTGTTTGCAAAACTCAGTAAATGTGAATTCTGGTTAGAACAAGTTGCTTTTCTAGGCCACATCATCTCAAAAGAAGGTTTAGCAGTGGATCCAGCCAAGATAGAGGCAGTAGTTGATTGGAAGAGACCGAGCAGTGTGACAGAAATCAGGAGTTTCTTGGGGTTAGCAGGCTACTACAGAAGATTTGTTCAAGGCTTCTCGTCTATTGCAGCACCTTTGACCACTTTGACCCGGAAAAGTGTTCCATTTGTTTGGACAGAGCAGTGTGAAGTGAGTTTCCAAGAGTTGAAGAGAAGGTTAACCACAGCTCCAATCCTCACATTACCATCGGGCAGCGGTGGATTCATTGTTTTTACAGATGCTTCCAATGTGGGATTAGGTTGTGTGTTGATGCAAGATGGCAAGGTGATTGCCTATGGCTCAAGGCAGTTGAAGGATCACGAGAAGAATTATGCAACTCATGATTTGGAGTTGGCAGCAGTAGTCTTTGCCTTGAAGATGTGGAGGCACTATCTCTATGGAGAGAGATTTGAGGTCCATTCAGATCATAGGAGTTTGCAATATTTGTTTTCTCAGAAGGATCTGAATATGAGGCAGAGGAGATGGATGGAGTACATCAAAGACTATGATTTCCCAATCAAGTACCATCCAGGCAAAGTGAATGTTGTAGCTGATGCGTTGAGCAGGAAGTCAGGGATCATGGCCAGTTTGAGAGGAGCCAGTGTTCTTCAGCAGTTTGAAGAGCTAGGTGTTGAAGTGCAGACCCTAGAGTTGGGTGTGATGTTAGCCAATATGACAGTGTCTGAGCCTACTTTCATCCAGAAGATCAAGGATAGTCAGTTGCAAGATTCAGATTTGGCTAGGATTGTGGATCAGATTGCAGAGCGTCCAGACTTCAAGTTGGTGAACGGAGTATTGTACTTTCGTGATCGGTTGTGTGTACCGAATGTGGGTGATCTGAAGGAAGAGATTATGACTGAAGCCCACAACACAAGATACTCCATGCATCCGGGTAGCACGAAGATGTATCAGAACTTGAAGAATAGATTTTGGTGGAACAACATGAAGAGAGAGGTAGCAGCATTTGTGTCTCGTTGTTTGACTTGTCAGTTGATCAAAGCAGAGCATCAGAAACCTCCAGGTTTGCTACAGCCATTAGAGATTCCGGAGTGGAAATGGGAGCACATCACCATGGATTTCGTCTCCGGATTGCCTATCTCTAAGAAGGGGAATAATGCCATATGGATTATTGTGGACCGTCTTACCAAGTCTGCTCACTTCATTCCGATGAAGACTGGTAACATGATGCATATGGCACCTCTTGCCAAACTTTTTGTTGATGAGATTGTGAGTAAGCATGGCCAACCCGTTTCCATCACCTCAGATAGAGACAGCAGATTTGTTTCAAGGTTTTGGAAAACTCTTCTTGAGTCCATGGGTACCAAACTTCAGTTCAGTACAGCGTATCATCCTCAGACAGATGGTCAGTCAGAGCGGACGATACAGACTCTTGAAGACATGTTGCGTGCATGTGTGCTGGATTTCAAAGTGCAATGGGATGAGTGCTTACCACTTTGTGAGTTCGCTTACAACAATAGCTACCATTCTAGCATTGGTATGGCACCTTTTGAGGCTCTCTATGGTAGAAGATGCAGAACTCCGGTTTGCTGGGAAGAAGTCGGTGTTCGTAGCTTTCACGGACCGACTATAGTTGGTGAGACTAGTGACAAGGTCAAATTGATTCAGGAACGCTTGAAAGTCGCCCGTAGCAGACAAAAGAGTTATGCAGACACTCGCCGAAGAGAATTGCAGTTTCAAGTGGGTGATAAGGTGTTCTTGAAGGTTTCACCCGTCAGAGGAACCCTGAGGTTCGGTCAGAAGGGCAAGTTGTCAAGAAGATTTATTGGTCCATATGAGATTTTGAGCAAGATTGGAGACGTGGCTTATAGGCTTGCGTTACCGCCGGAACTCTCCGGGGCACACAACATATTTTTCATGTTTCCATGCTCAAGAAGTATGTGACTAGTCCTTCTCACATTTTACAGCACGAGCCTTTGGAGATTCGAGAGGATGCTTCGTATGTGGAAAGACCGATCAGGATCATTGATACCAAGGAACAAGAGCTGAGAAATCGGACAATTCAGTGGGTCAAGGTACTTTGGGAAAATCATGAACCAGAAGAAGCCACTTGGGAATTGAGAGAGCAAGTTCAGAGGAAATACCCACACTTGTTACCAGAGGTAAAAGTTTGATTTATTTGGTGGACCAAATATCCTAAGGGGTGGAGGATGTCAAACCCCAACCCAGGATTAACGCAATAGTGTTTGCTTAGTGTGTGCTTAGTCTTGATTTGGGTTTAGTTATCGTGGGTTAGAATGTGATTAGTTTTGGTCATGGTTATAGCTTTGGGGGAGTTCGAGAACGTTTAGTGTTTATTAGGCTCACTCAGGAAGGCCTGGGTGTACGTGCAAGCGTGGGAAGATTGTGTTTGGTTTTGTGTTAATCATGATTTTCATTTCATTTGATTGGTTTCATGATTATGTGCAACTTTTGTGTTTGAAGCCTAGAAACTCAAGTTTTGGCCAAAAGGGTAAAATAGCCTTTTCACACTCAAATCTGGACACGATTTTCGAGATCCCAAAACTATGTCAAAAATATACTTTTTGGAAACTAGATATTTCAAGGATCGTTTTATCCTTCTTCGTCGACTTTATTTGAGGCCCACAAGACCATGTTTTGACTCATGCAAGAATTGCACTAAAGGGGACCCACTTGCAATCACTTAAGTCCTTTCCCTTCTCCCTTTTCCCCATTCCACAACAAAATCTCTGCAACTTCCTTGCCCTAGGTTGAGAAAACCCTCTTTTCTCTTCTCCTTCTCTTCATGATTGCTTGAGCTAGGAGACTCCAAATGAAATTCTAAGACCATCACCTTCTTCCTCTCAAGCCAAGCTTCCTATTGGTACCATTTTCTTGAAGTTTCTTGTTGGAAGAGATCTTCATTTCTCTCTTTGCATTTCGTTTGGGCACCTTTAGGTAAGGGCAACAACCCATCTCTTCAATAGAGTTCTTTCTATTCCTAAAGAGCATGTTTCTCTAACCTTTAGCACCTATTTCTAAATGGGTTGCTTGGTTGTGTTTTTGGGTGAGTTTTGAATGGATTTTTCATGGGATTTTGTAGTTCTTGGATTGGCTTTTGGTTAGGAGTGCTTGAAGGAGAATCTTGTTTTCATTTGGCTAAGGCAAGTGATCTATTTAAGTTGTTGTGCATGTGTGTTCTTGGATTTGTATTTTGGTATTAAGGTTGTGATTCATTAGGCTTTCATGATTGTGATCTTACTTTAGATAATGCAAGCATGTTTAATGGTTTTCCAAACTTTCAGATTTCATATCTTTTAATCAAGTCTTGTTTTGTTGAAGTTTGGATTTGTTTTGATAAGAATGGATTTCAAGTATTGTGAAATGGGTTCTTTGTTAATGCCTTGATTAAGTTTGAAATGAATGCCCCAATGTGAGCCTTGATAGCATGGTTATTCATGTATTTAGTTTGCTAATTAGAGTGGAAAGATTGTAGAAAAGAAAGGAAGAAAAGAATGGACATGTGGACCATGTAGTAGGAGTGCAATTTCTGCACTCAGCGAGCACAGGCAGAAGCCTGTTCGCTCGAGCGAACCATGGGTCCGCTCGAGCGACCAGGCCACTGCCTGGTCCATGGGCGCAGACAGCAAGCTGTCTGCTCGAGCGACCCCTGGTTCGCTCGAGCGAACTGCCTGCTGCCTGAAATTTTTGAGAAAGAGCCTGTTTAGAAATTTTAACCCATTTATGCACTTTTAAGGATTTGAAAAGAAAAACTAGGCTATGTTATGGACTTTAACCTGACATTGCGTGATTGGAACTCCAAGATACGAAGCAACTTCGGGGACACCAATTATTATATTTTAACAACGGAGTCCCAATCACACAAGGGTCAATGAATAGCCTAAGCTTGTACTTGATGAAATTTTCGCGTTTTGAACTTTGTTTTGATACGACAAGTAATATCGTGTACTCGCTTGAATTCAAGTATTTCCAAGATGTGTTTCAAGTATTAAAAGGGAATCACTTTTATAAGTTGTGAGCATATACGTTATGCATTTTGCTAGTCGTGCCTTGTCGTGTTGTGACAAGTGATTTCCCCTTTTATTTTCGATATGTTTGAATCGTGTTTAGCGTGTTTTGTGCATTCATGAACTCAAGTGAACACCACAGAGCTTGGACTGCCCTTTCAGTCTGATCCACTGTCTGGGGGTCCTTAAACATGTGAACTAACTGCAGATTAGTAGTGTATTTATTACACATAGTGCGTGTCCGGTTCCGCGGCCGGAAATCCCGTATTTGTGGGAATCGTGTTGTGCTATATTATGTATATTCGTGCTTGTCGTGCGTGCTTACTCTTTCCATTATAAATGGTAGAGAAAGGATGGGCTCTATGTGGATTTACGATTCATGATATATATGTTATGCATTCATGTTAGTTTGTCTTTGATTTAGAAAAGTGTTTCGTAAGTATTGTTTTACGTTCAGTAAAGTATTTCTTTATGCTCGATTAAACAATGTTTTACATGCTTTCACTTAATGGATTTCTTGCCAAACCGTCGTGTTTGATGCTTGTATTTTGGTGACCAGGTGCAGGAGACCCTCCCTTTGAGGAGGAGTGCCCGGAGGAGGCTGTTGGGCCTGTCTTAGCACGTGAGTGGCAACCCGACGACGTCATGTAGACGTTTGGATGGGTCACGAGTTCGATGGTTTACATTTTGGGATTTTGATATACTTTTTGGGAATTGTATTGGCCTTTGTTGGCCTCTTATTTTGGGAAGTGTAATAACTTAACTTACTTTGTTAACTTTTACAACTTGAACTATTATGGGAATGCCTCGTTATGTTTTCATTCTGATATTTATGTCTCGATGTCATTATGTTTCCTATTATGACATGACATGTTAAGATGTGATTTGCCACGCGCTTCCGCACACTTAATCATGTGAGTTGGTTGTTCCATGTGTGTTTGTTTGGAACCCTCACCGCGGGAACCTGTGGGAGGTTTAATCATCTTTCAAATATTCTTTTAATCTTAATCTTACATCCATCTGCCGCGGCCTCCTCGGTCCGGGGTCGCGACAATGCTCCTCCTCGGGATAACCAACAACGGGACCTGAGTACCAAAACAAGGGTCAAACACGACGGTTTGGCAAATAGGTGAAAAGATATGACAAAAATAGAATTTACATTGGAAAACATTTGAACCTGTTAGAACAACAATTTCATGAAACGAAAGAATCATTTATTCAAAATACACATGCAATGTAAAACAAGTAAGGTATCCAAGGAAAATGGGAAACAACAAGATGACAACCACACAAAGGTAAGTCCTCTATCACCGAAGTGACATGAGCATATCGGGATGTTGACCTCAGTCACCGAAGTGAGGAGATACAACATAAGTAACATAAACATATACATATAATAAATACGGGACATGACCACGGTAGCGAACCGAGCATCGGGAACCACAGTAGCAATCTGCGGCATCAGGACAATACCACGATAATAACCGGGTATCGGGATCCAAACTGCAGCTGGCGGGACGGGAGGGGGATTTCCAAGTCTGTGGATCAGACCGGCAAGGTTATCCAAGCTTAGTGGTGCCGACTCATAGGTCAAATATCATAAATCGAGACATGTACAAAATTCAAATGATGCACTTATATAAACGGGTGGGACGGGGTGCTCAAAGGCACAAATATCATTTTAAACGGGAAGTGCATATCGACATTAGCAAAATGCTACGGTTGCAAATTCAATGTTTTTGGGAATGGTAAATCATAATTCAAGGGGTTCGGGACAAATATCGGGATTTGAAATTCGATCAAAGGGAATAAAGGTCCCGTATGCCATATATAATAAAAATTGGCACTCCTTGAGTTTTGGGGACATTCCGGGCTCTTTATACACCTTAGGATTTTCAAAACTCAAATGAAAACTTGTGATTTGATTTCTCTTTTCAAATGGGTGCTACACAGTGGTTACGATTTTTTCCATCACAATAGGGTTCCCAAGAAACGCCTCTCAATCAAATAAACATTTCATTTTTGCTCACAGATTAGTCCCAGGTGAACAGTGCTGGTCACTCGAGCGGATAGGAAGTTCGCTCGAGCGATGAGCTCTCTGGAATGGTTTTCTGGGAGGTTCGCTCGAGCGAATAGCGGATTCGCTCGAGCGAACATGTTGGCTCGAGCGAATAAATAATTCGCTCGAACTAACAATTTTCTGTGACGCTCTGATAAAATTTCTGGGAGAGTTTGCTCGAGCGGATAACGGGTTCGATCGAGCGAACCCGTTGGCTCGAGCGAACAATTAGTTCGCTCGAACTAAAAAGGTTCTGTGAGGAGTATGACATGATTCTGGGAATGTTCGCTCGAGCGAATAAGGGGTTTGCTCGAGCGAACTATTTACTGGAATGGTTCGGAGCCTATTCTGGACACTTCGCTCGAGCGAACTGCCCAGAAATGGGTTCCGGGACAGTTCTGCTCCCTTCTATTTCTCTCCTTCACACAACTCCTTTGAGTCCCATTCCCTCATCAAAATAAGAGGGCCAACTCTTACATCTTACAACCTTCAAATCACCATCAAATCCCATGAACATTCAACCATTATCTCATTCTCCTTCACCACATTAAATCACCAAGAAAAGAGAAAGCTAACAAATTATAAGGATTCATTTAAAGCAAAGAAAACAACAAAAGAAGGATCATAAAGACAAACTTTCAAGAGTTAATACATCAACTAACTCATTCATGAGCATTTATTTCAAAAGCATGGAAATCAATGAAGGCACAAAAGAAATAGAGAATCCATCAATGCATTTCATGAAAACTATTCAAAGCTTATAATACCAAATCAACCACTTGCCTCAAGGTCTCTAAACAACAAATCAAGCTTCTAATCACCTCTCCAAGCTCAAAACCACAATTTGTACAAAAAACCCCAAAACACACCCTAAAATGGTCAAACAATGAAATAGAAAGAGAGAGCTTCCGAAAATGAAAATGGAGCTCCTCAAGGACAAGAAGAATACATATCTAAGAGATTAGGAAGAGAGCTAGCTCAAAGGGGATCTTCGAATGGGAGGTTTCCTCCACAAATGCTATCAATGGAGAGCTCTAATGGAGAGGAAGAAGAAGATCACCTTCATTTCTCAAATGATGCAAGGTGGGTGGTGATTGGAGATGGGAAAAACAAGAAAAAGAAGAACAAGGAGAAAACCCTTGGCAAGAGGGAGTGTTGTGCTGGAAAAAGAGAAAGAAAGAAGAGATGGGTGCTTATATAGCAATTGCAATAGGAAACATTGTGGGGCCAAAATCATGGTTTTCGGGACTTCGAATGAAATCGACGAAGAAGGAAGAAATGATCGTCGAAATTTCTAGTTTCCAAAAAGTATATGTTTCGTGGGTTTCGGGAATATCAAATATTTAGTCCATATTTAGTGTAAAAAGGCTGTTTTGCCCTCAACGCAATGGAAGTCGGGTTTCGGGATTTGGGACCGGAACGGGTTCAACATGAAAGTTGAAGAGATCAACGAGATTAGCAAAACGGGATAAAAACATAAATCCAAAGTGTTAGACCCCGACCCGAGTGACCTCGATTAGTGCTTAGTTAGTTGCGTGTTAGTCTTGATTTGGTTTAGTGGATTTTGGTTTAGTTTGGTTTAGAATAGCTTTGTAATAGCTTTGGGAATTTTGAGTGCCTTTGGTATTAGTGGGGCCCTTTGGGGGTTCCTTGTTTATGACTTTACGTGTACTTGAGGTTTTATCTTGGTTTTCTTGATTTGTATTTTATCCCGTTTTGTTTATCTCGTTATTGCCTTCAACTTTCATGTTGATCCCGTTCCCGTTCGAAACCCTGAAACTTGACTTTTCTAGCTTCAAGGGCAAAACAGTACTTTTACACCAAATCTGTACCAAATTATTGTTATTCCCGAAACCCGCGAAACATATACTTTTTAGAAACTAGATATTTCGACGATCATTTCTTCCTTCTTCATCGATTTCATCCGAAGTCCCGAAAACTACTATTTCAGCCCAACAAGGTTCTAGTTGGTGGAGCCCACTTGTGTAGCTTATAAAAGAGAGCTCATCTCCCTCATTTTCTCTTTTTCCAGCACAACAACTGAACCTAGGGTTTGTTTGCACTTTTCTCTTCTTCTCCTTGCTTTTCCTTCATCAAGCATCACCAAACTTGCACCATCATCTAATAGGACTTCATCATCTTCTTCACAACTTCAAGAGCTTTCTATTGGTACCATTTTTGAAGAAATCCTATCTCTCCAAGATCTTCTTTGAGCTTGTCTTGTTCATTTGGAGAACCTATTGGTAAGATCTCTCCCTAATCTTCTAGATTAGTGTTCTTCTAGCCTTAGAGAAGCTACATTTTCATTATTGAAAGCTTTCTCTTCTCCTTCATTGTTTTGACCCATTTTAGGGTTTGTTTTGGGGGTTTTTGTAGAGCTTGTGTTCTTGACTTGCAAGGTTGCTTAGGAGCTTGATTTCCCTTGATTTAAGACTTAAGGCAAGTGGATGATTTGATACTTTTACATTTGAATGAGTTTTGATGAAATGCATTTATGTTTTCACCTACTATTTTGGGATATTAATGACTTGCTTAGACTTGAAATAAATGCTCATTTTAGTCCTTGATAGCTTGTTTTATTCATGTATGAGATTGCTCATCAGGTTTATGAAAGGAAAAGAAAAGATAGGAAAAATGGAAGGAACCACTGAACTGCTGTAACAGAACCTGGGTTCTGTTACGCAGTTCACGCGGTCGACCGGCCAAGGGGCGCGGTCGACCGGGGACACTGGAACAGGTCCCCAGTTAGAAAACCTGCTGCACTGCGGGATCCTCTGTTCTGCAGTTCACGCGGTCGACCGGCCAAGGGCGCGGTCGACCGGCCACACAGAGGTCAGGCTCTCTGGAGCCTGACCAAAACACTATTCACCATTTTAAGTTACAACTCCCGGTCGACCTGACCCATGGCTGGTCGACCGAGCCCCCTGTGTACGCGGTCGACCGGCCCAACTGGAAACCTGCTGAAAAACGGACTTTTCACCCTATGATTAGATGGACTTTAAGTGGAACTTAGTAACCCTTTTGTGGACCCGTTTGACTTCTTTTGAGGATGGTTGAACCGACATTTCCTCACGGTTAATCCGGTTATATCGGCACTTAACCTAGTTCAATCTTTAACGGTACGGAACGACGGGATATCCTTTCTTTTATCTAAATGCGAAATTGGTTTGTTGGATATCGCGAATCCGTTTTCCTTTCGATGAATGAGTAGGTTGTAAGGTACTACCAGATTAACATTGTGCCTAGGATCCCATCCCTATTATGCTTTGTTTATTTAAAATTCGATTAGGGTTTGAATACCTAAGGTGCATAAAGAGCCCGGAATGTCTCTAAATTCAAGGAGTACCAAGTGATCATCACAATCGACATACGGGGTCCTTATTCACTTGATTTATATCGAAACTCGATACTTGTCCCGAATTTCAAGAAATGTGATTTATCATTCCCGAAAACATTGAATTTGAAACTAGAGCTTTTGCTAGCCCCGATATGCACTTCCCGTTTGAAAATGAAATTAGTGCTTTTGAGCACCCTGTCCCGCCTGTTTATTTAAGTGCATTACATATGATTTGTACATGTCTTGTTTTACACGATTAGACCTATGAGTCGGCACCACTAAGCTTGGCTTTCCTTGCCGGTTTGATCTACCAACTTGGAGACCCTTTCCCGTCCCTCCAGCTGCAGTTTAGATCCCGCTACCCGGTTATCACCGTGGTCTTGTCCCGACACCCGGTTCGCTACCGTGGTCCCGTCCCGTATTGTATTATATTATGTATATGTTACTTATGTTGCATCTCCTCACTTCGGTGACTGAAACAACATCCCGATATGCTCATGTCACTTCGGTGATAGAGGACTTAGCTATGTGTGGTTGCCATCTTGTTTGTTTCCCGTTTCCTTGGATACCTTACATGTTTTATATTGCATATGCATTTGAACAAATGTTTCTCTTGTTTTATTAAGCTATTGCTTTGACAGGTTTAAATGTTTTACAAGGTATTTTCTTTATTGTTATGTCTTTTCACCCGTTTGCCAAACCGTCGTGTTTGACCCCTTTGCTTTGGTACTCAGGTCCCGTTGTTGGTCTCCCCGAGGAGGAGCTTGAGGAGGCGGTCGGCGAACCGCAGCGTCTAGTTGAGTGGCATGCCGATGATGTCGTCTAGACATTCGGTTGCCGAGTGACGTAACATATTTTGGGGAATAGAACTAACCATTCTTTTGGGAAACTTGTTATTTATTCATATTGGCCTTTGTTGGCCTCTATTTTTGGGAACAATGTAATTAAAATATATTGTTGTAAACCTTAACTTTCTTTTGGGGTTATAGCTTTAATGATCATTGCTCATTTTGATACTAGTATGAAATATGCGTTAATCTTGTATCTTGGACATGAATGTATGAAATAGATTTGCTACACGCTTCCGCACATAAAAGAAATATTCATGTTGATGTGATATCCTCACCGCGGACACCTGTGGGAAATCACGTGTACGAGTGGCATCCTTCTTGATGGACTCGTATACGTTTTGTTTTGATTGGGTTTTAATTTAATTCATGCACCATCACCAATCATACACTCACATTAGTTCCCGATCCCGGATTTGGCCCGCCTTGTCTCGGGGAGCCCGGTCCTGGATCGCGACACAAAGAATCTCGATTAATCCCCCAAGTACAGGCAAAGTCATAAAAGGAACCCCCAAAGGGCCCCACTAATTACAAAGGCACTCAAAATTCCCCAAAGCTATAACAAAGTTATTCTAAACCCAAACTAAACCAAAACTGTTGCGACCCCGGATCGGGCCCCACGATAAAGCGGGCCTAATCCGGGATCGGGACTAATTTGATTGATTGTATGATGAATTAATTTAAACCCAAAATGTATACGAGTCTACCAAAGAGTACCACTCGTATACGCGATTTCCCACAGGTGTCCGCGGTGAGGATATCACATCAACATGAATATTTCTTTTATGTGCGGAAGCGTGTAGCAAATCTATTTCATACATTCATGTCCAAAATAACAAGATTAACATATATTTAATACCAGTATCAAAATGAGCAATGATCATTAGTGCTAGAACCTCAAAAGAAAGTTAAGGTTTACAACAATATAGTTTAATTACATTGTCCCCAAAAATAGAGGCCAATAAAGGCCAATAAATTAAAGTATCAAGTTCCCAAAATAAATGGTTAATTTCCATCCCAAAATATTTCGCAGCTCAAGTACCCGAATGTCTAGACGACATCATCGGCGTGCCACTCAACTAAGCGATGCGGTTCTCCGACCGCTTCCTCATGCTCCTCCTCGGGGAGACCGATAACGGGACCTGAGTACCAAAGCAAAGGGTCAAACACAACGGTTTGGCAGGTGGGTGAAAAGACATATCAATAAAGAAATTACCTTGGAAAACATTTAAACCTATCAAAACAATAGTTTCATAAAACGAGAGAATCATTTATTCAAATACATATGCAATATAAAACATGTAAGGTATGCAAGGAAACGGGAAACAACAAGATGGCAACCACACATAGCTAAGTCCTCTAGCATCGAAGTGACATGAGCATATCGGGATGTTGTCTCTGTCACCGAAGTGAGGAGATGCAACATAATTAATATTTACATATACATAATATAATACGGGACGTGACCACGGTAGCGAACCTGGTATCGGGACAAGACAACGGTAATAACCGGGTAGCGGGATCCAAACTGCAGCTGGTGGGACGGGAAGGGGTCTCCAAGTCGGTGGATCAGACCGGTAAGGAAAGCCAAGTTTAGTGGTGCCGACTCATAAGTCAAATGACAAATCAAAACATGTATAAAACATATCGAGTGCATGTATATAAATGAGCGGGACGGGATGCTCAAGGGCACAAGTATCATTTTATTCGGGCATGTAGAAACGGGCTAGCAAAATGCTAAAATACACTTTCAATACTTTCGGAAATAATAAATCATAATTCAAAAAATTCGGGACAAGTGTCGAGATTCAAGATAAATCAGGTGGTTAAGGACCCCGTATGTCCATTGTAATAATGACTTGGTACTCCTTGAGTTTGGAAACATTTCGGGCTCTTTATACACCTTAGTGATTTTCAAACTTTTAAATGAACTTCAAACAAACGGAACCTCAAAAGAGATCCTAAGTATAATGTTAATCCTGAAGCATCGTGGAACCTACTCAGTCACCGAAGGGGATGGGATTCGCGATACCCAAGCATACAAACCTCGTGCATAGTTATAAAGGGGGGTATCCCTTGTCCCGTACCGTTCAAGATTGAATTAAGTTAAGTTCCGATACAACCGGATTAACCTCAAAGAATGTCGGGTCAAACAATCTCATGATAAGTCAAGTGAGTCCAATAAAAAGGGTAACCAAGTTCCACCTAAGTCCATTTAAGAAAAGAGTAAAAATCACTTCCCAGGGGAGATTCGTAGTTTGCCCAGTTGACCCGGCCCTTGGCCGGTCGACCGCGTACACTGCAGTCCCGGTCGACCTGAGGAGGTCAGGTCGACCCCTCTCATGAACGCCCGGTCGACCGAGCCCTTGGCCGGTCGACCGGCAGCTGTAAATAAAAAGGAGTGAACAGTGTTTTGGTCAGGTTCCAGAGAACCTGACCCCTGTGTGGCCGGTCGACCGAGTGAACTGCGTAATAGAACCCAGGTTCTATTTTCTGCAGTGCAATGGGTCGTTCATCAAAGCTCCTGACCCCGTGTGGCCGGTCGACCGAGCCCCCTGGCCGGTCGACCTAGTGAACTGCGTGACAGAACCCAGGTTCTGTTTCTGCAGTTCAGTGGGTCATCCATTTTTCTTCATTCCTTTTCTACATCCTTAAAATCTGATTAGCAATATAAATCATGGATAAAACAAGCTAACAAGATTCACTATTGTGCATTTATTTCAAACCTAAACAAGCCATTAATATCACAAAACATTAGGTGAAATCATAAATGCATTTCATAAAACTCATTCAAAGCTAAAAATATCAAATCATCCACTTGCCTTGGGTCTCAAATCAAAGGAAAACAAGCTCCTGACCACCCTTGCAAGCCAAGAACACAATCCCTACAAATGTGAGTAGTTCTGATCCAGCCCAATCTCAAGGATAAGATCGGTTGGCTATTTGGCTTATCCTAGATATGCACAACTTCAAATACATAGAAATCCTTATCAGATAAGGACTTTTCAAATTCAAATGTAATAGAGATAATTCTCTTGTAATCTATATATACATCATAATACAAAGACAAATGTAAGCTTGCAAATCATCAATCTCCACATGGTATCAAAGATATACGGTTCTTCTTCCTGTTACTGACTTAACAAACCGAGGCTTACTGTATTCAGTTTCTGGACTTCTAACTATATAGTCAGATCTGATTTGCTTAGCCCTGTCTACACTTTGCATTGGTGTTGAGTACTGCTTCTGGTACTCGGGTTCACAATTCTCTCAATGGCTGGCTCGAGTTCTTCGTCAGGTACTATTTCAATCTCCAATATTGCAAGTCTAATTTTTCTCAAATTGGATCGTGATAACTACTTGTTGTGGAAAAGTCAATTTTTGCTGATTCTTCGCACAAATAAACTGCTGAAATATGTGGATGGTTCAGTCTTGTGCCCTGCACAATTTATGTGTGATAAGGATGGAAAGATGACGTCATCCATTAACCCCGCATATGATTTGTGGGTTGAGCAAGATTCTCTTGTTTTACTCTGGATTAATGCCACTCTCACGACTCCAGTACTCCAGCGAGTCGTTGGGCTTCAATCTGCCAGAGAGGTTTGGTAACGACTGGAAAACTTGCATTTGATCCAGTCTCGATCCCGTTTGTTGCAACTCAAGCAACAATTTCAGAACCTCAAAAAGGGAGGTCTGTCCATAACTAACTATCTCGATAAAATGAAGAGCACTGCGGATGCTCTTGAGGCTATTGCCCAACCAGTTACCGAATATGATCTATGTAACCAGATATTGAATGGGTTGGGCCCTGAGTATGACTTTGTTCATACTTCAATTGTGAATCGAGATATGCCAATTACATTTGAAGAATTGTTTGGCCAACTCCTCACTTTTGAGTTGAGGTTGGAATTACATCACTCTACTCCCGTAGTTGAACAACCGGCTACTGCACTTTACACCAATACCGCGTCTCAAGGTCGTTCTGGCCCTTGTGGACGCTCTACCTATCGAGGTCGTGGCCGGGGCCGTCAAAATGCACGGGGTGGCTCCTCCGACAATGCCAATAATTTTACTACTGGCAAATCTGCAAGTTCTACCTCATGTCAGATTTGTAATCGGGTCGGACATTCGGCTCTTGATTGCTTTCATTGACTGGATCTTTCCTTTCAAGGTCGCCAACCACCTGAGAAGCTACAGGCTATGGTTGCAGCAAAGGGAGGTGCCTCCACTTGGTTTACTGACACAGGTGCTACAAACCATGTGACGCCAAACTTGGGCAATTTATCCATCCGCACAGATTATGCGGGTACAGACAATCTTGATGTTGGAAATGGTAAGGGGCTCCCAATCTCTCATGTTGGTTCTTCCAATTGCTTGTCTACTGGTACATCTCTCTCTTTACAGAATATACTACATGTGCCCTCTATTTCTCACAACCTTTTGTCTGTTTCCCAGTTTACCAAGGATAATGATTGCTCATTTGTTTTTAATTCATCTGGTTTTTATGTCAAGGCAAACAAATCGGGGAAGATCCTCTACCAAGGACGGATTAGTAGTGGGCTCTACTCGCTTCATCTTCCTTTGGCTCATGCGAATAGCTTGCCAATTTCTCCAGCTGCTTTCAGCTGCACTCGTGAGTCTAGTCTTCTTTGGCATCACTGGTTGGGACATCCTTCCTCCAAAGTCTTGAAAGCAATTGCTCCTTTTATTTCTTTAAGTGGGTCATCTAGTCTTCCTTCTGTGTGCACTGTTTGTCAGCTGGAGAAAAGCTCAAGGTTATCATTTCCACATTCTACTTCAGTTACTGCCTTTCCATTAGAATTGTTGCATGCTGATGTCTGGGGTTACTCTCTGGCTTCTTCAATTAGTGGATGTCGCTTTTATGTTATTTTTATTGATGACTATAGTCGATATTGTTGGATGTTCCCTATTCAATTTAAATCTCAAGTGTTTGAAATATTCATGCATTTTAAAGCCCTCGTTGAAAATATGTTTGAGCGCAAAATAAAATCATTTCAATCTGATGGTGTGGGGAATTCACTAGTTATAGGTTTAAAAATTTGTTAAGCCAACATGGAATTTCTCACCGTATTTCATGCCCTCACGCACCAGAACAAAATGGTGTGGCTGAGCGAAAACATCGTCACATTGTTGAAATAGGATTAGCTCGTTTAGCTCACTCTGGCGTCCCTCTTTCTTTTTGGGATGTGGCGTTTGACACTGCTATTTTTCTCATCAATCGCTTGCCTACGCCTATTCTTCAAGGGCTTTCTCCTTATGAAAAACTATTTCACAAAACACCAGACTATAAAATCTTTCGATCTTTTGGCTGTAGATGCTTTCCCTTTATTCGTCCCTACATGACAGGCAAATTGTCATTTCACTCTATTCCGTGTGTATTTCGTGGCTATGGACGTAATCATAAGGGTTACAAGTGTTATGACCCGGTTGCTAAGAGATTTTATATGTCTCGTCATGTGGTTTTTGATGAGACAATTTATCCTTTTACCATGACTAACAATTCTACCCCATCAAGTGGACCATTATCTTCAGCTGAGCATGTTCTTCTAGGCCACATTCAGTTGCCTGCCTCCACTACTACTACCCAAGGCCCTACCCAATCTACTGCTATGTTGCCATCTGTTATGGATCCTGCACAAATGTCATCTCAAGTCACCAACACTACATTACATACTCCTATTAGGTGCCCAGCAAGGAAGGTCCCTAATGCTGACCCAAGTTCCCATGAACCCAGTGTGGGCCATATGCACTCTAGGCCTGTTGTCCCTGCTATGCCCCTTCCACTTGTATCTACTGAACAAGGTTTGGGCACTGTTGCACATTGTTCTCATGGTGTAGATGTGCCAATTTCAGAATTCATTTCAAAACCAGAATCCAGTCTCCAACGTACACTTATACCTCAAATTGACGTTGGACAACAGAAGTCACCAAGGTCTGCTGCCACCATTCGGCGCCGATTTTCCACTAGTGGTACTAATGATGTGCCACCCATTAGCGATCCTACTGATCAATACTTATATAATCAGCCCCAAGGATCAACTGATGCCCATGCTCCTTCACTATGCACACATGTTATGCGGACACGAGCAATGGATGGCATCTATAAGCCTAAGATGTTGATGGCGACTAGGTATCCCTTACCTACTGCCTTACAAGTTGCTTTAGCCCTATCAGAACCCACATGCTACTCTCAGGCGATAAAATCTACAGAATGGCGAGCAACGATGGCAATGGAGTGTGATGCGCTACAACGTAAAGGGACTTGGACTCTAGTTCCTTTTAAACCCGGTTCCAATGTTGTCGGGTGTAAATGGGTGTACAAGGTAAAGCAACGATCTGATGGTACAATTGAGAGGCATAAAGCCCGTCTTGTGGCTAAAGGGTTTCACCAACAACCTGGGATCGATTATGGGGACACATTCAGTCCAGTTGTCAAACATACTACAATACGATTGGTGTTGTCTATTGCTATACAATTTGGCTGGCCCATTCGCCAGCTTGATGTTCACAATGCTTTTCTTCATGGGGTTCTCTCGGAGGAGGTATATATGGAACAACCCCAAGGTTTTGTAGATCCCAATCGACCTACCCATGTGTGCAAATTACATAAAGCCATCTATGGGCTCAAGCAAGCCCCGCGGGCATGGTATCTCCGGCTCACAAATTATTTACAAAGTCTTGGATTCATTGGGTCCAACGCAGACACCTCTCTCTTTGTGGGACAACTTGGTGGAGACTTTATAATTTTGCTCATTTATGTTGATGACATTGTCATAACTAGCAATCATGTTGCAGCCATACCAAAGTTATTACGTGACCTTGGTAGTTTGTTTGCTATGAAAGATTTGGGCCCGCTACACTATTTTCTTGGAATTGAGGCATGCCGGGTGTCTTCCGATCTATATCTCACACAAACAAAGTATGTTTGGGATCTCCTCCATAAAACTCAAATGCATGATGCTAAACCCATTAAGTCACCTGTTCAGCCTGGGTTGAGACTTTCCAAAACTGATGGTGATCCAATAACCAACCCACAAGAGTACCGTAGTGTGGTTGGTGCCCTTCAATATGTCATATTGACTAGGCCTGACATTGCTTTTGCAGTTAACCAAGTCTACCAATTTATGCATGATCCACGGTCCACACATTGGATGGCAGTTAAAAGGATCCTTCGCTTTCTTAAGGGTACAATTACCCACGGACTCCACTTCCGCAAAGGCCCACTTCAATTTACTGCTTACTCTGATGCGGACTGGGCAGGGGATCCCGATGATAGGCGGTCTACATCTGGATATGCCATCTTTTTAGGATCTAATTTAATTTCATGGAATGCAAAGAAACAACCCACTGTGTCCCGCTCAAGCACTGAGTCTGAGTATCGCTCTTTGGCACTTACTGCTGCAGAATTGTTTTGGATTCGAATGGTGATGAAAGATCTTGGAATTTTTCTTAAAATTCCACCACTAATTTATTGTGATAATATAAGTGCAATTGCACTAGCATCAAACCCAATGTTTCATGCCCGAACAAAACATGTGGAAGTTGATTACCACTTTATTCGAGAAAAAGTTATCCGTGGCGACATTCAAATAAGATTTGTAGGCACGATTGATCAATTAGCAGATATTTTTACAAAGGGACTCAACACAACAAGGTTTCAACTGTTGATGAACAAGCTTCACGTTGTGACACGACCACTTAGCTTGCCGGGGCATGTGAGTAGTTCTGATCCAGCCCAATCTCAAGGATAAGATCGGTTGGCTATTTGGCTTATCCTAGATATGCACAACTTCAAATACATAGAAATCCTTATCAGATAAGGACTTTTCAAATTCAAATGTAATAGAGATAATTCTCTTGTAATCTATATATACATCATAATACAAAGACAAATGTAAGCTTGCAAATCATCAATCTCCACAACAAAAACCCCTAAAACAAACCCTAAAATGGGTCAAAACAATGAAGGAGAAGAGAAAGCTTTCAATAATGGAAAAGTAGCTTCTCTAAGGCTAGAAGAACACAAATCTAGAAGATTAGGGAGAGAGCTTACCAATAGGTGCTCTAAATGAGCAAGGCAAGCTAAATGAGGATCTTAGAGAGAAGAGATTTCTTCACAAATGGTACCAATGGAAAGCCCTTGAAGTGGTGGAGAAGACGATGAAGTCCTTTTTGATGTTGGTGCAAGTTGGTAGTGTCTTGATGATGGAAAAGCCAAGAAGAAGAAGAAAAGAGGGCAAGAAAAACCCTAGGTTGGCTGTTGTGCTGGAAAAGGGAAAAAGGAGGGGATGAGTTATCTTTTATAAGCAACACAAGTGGGCTCCACCAACTAGCAACCTTGTTGGGCTGAAATAGTAGTTCTCGAAACCTCGGATGAAAACGACGAAGAAGGAAGAAATGATCGTCGAAATTTCTATTTTCCAAAAAGTATATGTTTCGCGGGTTTCGGAAATATTAAATTTTGGGCACAGATTTAGTGCAAAAAGACTGTTTTGCCCAAGAAGTTAGAAAAGTCGAGTTTCGGGATTCGGGACGGGAACGGGATCAACATGAAAGTTGAAGGGATTAACAAAATAAGTAAATCGGGATAAAACACCAAATCAAAAGAATCTCGAGTAATCCCCCAAGTACACGTAAGTCATAAAAAGGAACCCCAAAAGGGCCCCACTAATTCCAAAGGCACTCAAAATTCCCCAAAGCTATGACAAAGCTATTCTAAACCAACTAAACCAAAATCCACTAAACACACTTAGCACTAATACGTAACTCAATTAGTACTAATCGAGGTCACTCGGGTCGGGGTCTTACATCCTCCACCCCTTAGGATATTTGGTCCTCCAAATAAAATACAAAACTCACCTCAGGTAGGAGATGTGGGTACTTCTTCTGCACTTGGTCTCGCAATTCCCATGTCGCCTCTTCCGGTCCATGATTCTGCCAAAGTACCTTTACCCACTGAATAGTCCATTTTCTCAATTCTTGTTCTTTGGTGTCGATGATCTGAATAGGCTTCTCGACATAAGTAGCATCTTCTCTGATCTCTAACGGCTCATGTTGGAGTACATGTGAAGGATCGAAAACATACTTCTTCAATATAGATACATGGAAGACGTTGTGTACGCCGGAAAGCTCGGGTGGTAAGGCTAATCTATAAGCCACTTCACCAATCTTGCTCACAATGTCATAAGGTCCAATGTATCTCCTTGACAACTTGCCTTTCTGCCCAAATCTCAAAGTTCCCCTCGTAGGTGATACCTTCAAGAAAACCTTGTCTCCTTCTTTGAATTGTAAGTCCCTTTTGTGAGAATCTGCATAACTCTTCTGTCTACTCCGTGCTACTTCTAGACGTTCCTGAATCTGCCTGACCTTGTCACTGGTCTCACTCACCATTGTTGGTCCATGGAAAGTGCGGGTACTAACCTCTTCCCAACACACAGGTGTCCTACACCTTCTGCCATACAATGCCTCGAAAGGCGCCATCCCAATGCTTGAGCGGTAGCTATTGTTGTACGCGAACTCACACAAAGGGAGAGTCTCATCCCATTGAGTTTTGAAGTCTAACACACAAGCACGGAGCATATCCTCAAGAGTCTGAATTGTCCTCTCTTACTGGCCATCTGTCTGCTGGTGATAAGCTGTACTGAATTGTAATCTTGTACCCATAGACTCATGTAGTGTTTTCCAAAATCTTGAGACGAATCTGCTGTCTCTATCAGTTGTGATGGAAACTGGCTGACCATGTCTGCTGACAATCTCAC
Source organism: Camphora micrantha (assembly GCA_003546025.1). Classification (NCBI taxonomy): domain Eukaryota; kingdom Viridiplantae; phylum Streptophyta; class Magnoliopsida; order Laurales; family Lauraceae; genus Camphora; species Camphora micrantha. The sequence goes on along the minus strand of QPKB01000085.1, from coordinate 26,464 downwards.
TAACAAACAACTCTGCCAATGGTAGCATGTGCATCTTCCTTCCAGTCTTCATCGGGATGAAATGAGCTGACTTGGTGAGACGGTCTACAATGAACCAGATAGTGTCATTTCCTTTGCTAGTCCTTGGTAATCCCGAAATGAAATCCATGGTTATGTGCTTCCACTTCCATTCCGGAATCTCCAACGGTTGCAACAACCCTGGAGGCTTCTGGTGCTCTACTTTAATCAACTGAAATGTCATACACTGAGAAACGAACGCTGTTATTTCGCTCTTCATGTTATTCTACCAAAATCTGCCCTTCAAGTTCTGATACATCTTCGTGCTGCCTGGATGCACTGAATACCTCGTACTGTGAGCTTCGGTCATGATATCATTCCTCAAATCTTCAATGTTTGGCACACACAGACGGTCACGGAAGTACAAAACTCCATCCACAACGCAAAAGTCGGGACGATCTGCTATCTGTTCTGAAATCTTGGCCAACTCTGGATCTTGCAACTGACTGTCTTTAATCTTCTGAATGAAGGAAGGCTCTGACACTGACATGTTAGCTAATAAAACACCCTTCTCTAGCGGCTGTAAATCTATTCTCAACTCCTCAAATTGCTTAAAGATACAAGTGCCACTGAGATTTGCCATGCCCACTGATTTCCTGCTCAAAGCATCAGCAACTACGTTTGCCTTCCCCGGATGATATTTGATTGAAAAATCATAATCCTTGATATACTCCATCCATCTTCTCTGCCTCATGTTCAATTCCTTATGTGAAAACAAGTACTGTAAGCTGCGGTGATTGGAGTGAACCTCAAATTTCTCTCCATACAGATAATGTCTCCACATCTTCAATGCGAAAACAACTGCTGCTAACTGAGGATCATGTGTTGCATAGTTCTTCTCATAATCTTTCAACTGACGGGATCCATAAGCTATGACTTTCCCTTCCTGCATTAACACGCACCCAAGTCCAATGTTCGAAGCATCGGTAAAGATAGTGAAACCACCGCTTCTGAATGGCAAAGTAAGGATTGGTACTGTGGTTAATCTATTCTTAAGCTCTTGGAAACTATCTTCACGCTTGTTTGACCACACATATGGCACATTCTTCCTTGTCAACTTCGTCAAAGGTGACGCAATCGACGAAAATCCCTGTACGAACCTCCGATAATAGCCTGCCAATCCTAGAAAGCTCCTGATTTCTGACACATTCTTCGGTCTTTCCCATTGTACTACTGCCTCAATCTTGGATGGATCTGCTGACAAACCTTCTCTGGAGATAATGTGCCCCAAAAACGCTACTTGTTCTAGCCAAAATTCACACTTATTGAGTTTTGCATACAGCCGGTTCTCCCTCAGAAGCTGCAAGGCTATTCTCAAGTGCTCTTCATGCTCTTCTTTGGTCTTGGAGTACACCAAAATGTCATCAATGAACACCACTATAAACTGATCTAGGTACTCTGTGAATATCTTGTTCATCAATGCCATGAACACTACTGGTGCATTTGTCAATCCAAATGGCATTACCAAAAACTCATAGTGCCCATATCTAGTCCGGAAAGCTGTCTTCAATACATCTGACTCTCTGACTCTAAGCTGGTGGTAACCAGATCTCAAATCAATCTTTGAAAAGTAAGAAGCACCCTGTAACTGATCAAACAGTTCATCTATCCTTGGCAATGGATACTTGTTCTTGATGGTCACTTGGTTCAATCTTTGGTAGTCAATACACATTCTCATGGAACCATCCTTCTTCTTAACGAACAATACTGGAGCTCCCCATGGTGAAACACTAGGTCTTACAAAACCTTTGTCCAACAATTCTTGCAATTGTGTTTTCAATTCTCCCAATTCCGCTGGAGCCATTCTATAAGGTGCAATGGATATCGAAGCAGTCCCTGGTAATAGCTCAATAGTGAAATCAATCTCTCTAATGGGTGGTAAACCTGGAATCTCCTCTGCAAAAATATCCGGGAATTCCCAAACAATTGGGATATCCTTCACCCCTTGGGACCATTTATCCTCCGTGATAAACGCCAAATAAGCCTCACATCCACCTTTCAGAAGTCTATCAGCCTTCAACGCTGAAATAAACCCTGTACTAGGATTACTCCTGTTTCCTCGAAACAGTACTCCTGCTGGTGTCTCTTCTAATTTGAAGGTGAGGGTTTTATGGAAACAATCCATTGTAGCATGGTACCCTGCTAACCAGTCCATCCCTAGGATGACATCAAAATTGAACATCTCCATTAAAATGAGATTTGCTGGTAACTCTAACCCTCCTATCATGACTGAACAACTAGGGTAAAAAGTCCTACATATAACTTCTTTACCTATGGGAGTAGCCACAGTCAATAAGAAATCCATATCTCTAGTATGCATATCAATCATCTTTGCAAATCTGGGAAAGATAAAAGAGTGGGTAGAGCCAGGGTCAAACAAAACCCTAGCTTGGAATCCACAAACAAGAAGTGTACCTTCCACAACATCTCCTGCTACCTCTGCATCAGCTCTGTTGAGTGCATAAATCTGTCCTCTCTACTGTAGCCTATTCTGAGCCTGCTATGGCCTCCCTTGCTGTGCATTCCTGTTCTGTTGTGGAGGACGCTGATTCTGATTTTGCCCTTGCTGACGGGCTTGCTGCTGCTGCTGTGGTCTGTACTGCTGCTGCGGTGCTTGCTGTTGTAGGGGTCTAGCTTGGTTTTGCACAACCATTGCATTCTGAGGTTGTGCTGGATGCTGTGCCCCTTGTTGTTGCTGATTCAGCCTATTCTGCCTTGGGCAGTCTCTCATCTGATGGGCCATGGAACCACATCTGAAAACGACTCTGAGCACTCTCATGGCTCTTCCCACAATGTGTACAAACCAAGGGATTCTGCACATTCTGCTCTTGCCTCTGCCTCTTGTGCTGGTGGTTCCTCTGCTGGTTGTTCTGTTGCTGCTGTTGTCCTTTACCCTGGAGTCTAAGGATCTTGTGGTGAAAGTTCTCAAACTTGTAAGCCCTCTTGACTGCATCTTCGAAGGTTGTAGGTGGTACAACCCCGGTAGCATCCCTCTCAATAATGAGATTCAGTCCTTCAAGGAACTTGGCTATCTTCTTCTCAACTGTATCCACTAGTTCAGGAGCATACCTTAACAATCTCTCGAATTTTGTAAGATATTCGAGGACTGTCATATTGCCTTGGAAAAGCTGCTGGAACTCTACTGCCTTCTGCTTCTTGATATGTGTGGGCACATACTTGTCCCCAAACTGCCTCTTGAAACTAGCTCATGCCACTGCATCTGCCATGTGCCTGTACTCCTCTCTAACCGTCTTCCACCAAATGTCTGCTGAACCGGTGAAAAGCGATGTTGCTAGCTTGACCCTCTCTCCTCTAGTGCACTGGAAGATCTCGAAGATGTTCTCCGTATGCTCTAGCCAATCATCTGCTGCTAATGGATCCTCTGATCCAAGAAATTCCTTTCGACCTCTCTTCCTAAACTTCTCAAACAGTGCATTAGGGTCATGCTCCCTCTGATTGATAACAATGGCTGGTTGGGCCTGCACATGCTCAGGCCTCCTCTGTAAGACCTCTAACAATTGTCTCTGCATGTTTGCCAACTCCCTAGCATGGTCTTCATCCTTCTTCAGCATCTGTTCTTGTAACTTAGCTTGATTCTCGTTAGCCCGACGCTGTTGATCTAACATAGCTTGCATCATTCGTTGAAATTGATTTTCCATGGTGTTCTCCGGAATGTCCTCTTGGACTGGCCCTGTGAACTCACTGTTACTAGCTATGGGATTTTCGTTTACTGGCCTTTTTCGAGGTGGCATAATGCTGCAAAACAATTTGTTAGCACAAGATAATACAATAAGGGTCACACAATGCTCACACGATACTAACTAACGAAAACTCTAACGAATCCTCGCCACGTCCTTAGGATTTCTAGTTTCTTTTAATAGCTTGAAACACGTCTCGCTCTGATACCAGTTTGTCGCGACCCCGGACCGGGCCCCACGATAAAGCGGGCCTAATCCTGGATCGGGACTAATTTGATTGATTGTATGATGAATTAATTTAAACCCAAAACGTATACGAGTCTACCAAAGAGTACCACTTGTAAGTCCATGGATCCGAACCCTAGAGGGGGGGTGAATAGGGTGAGCTTCTAATTAGTGACCAATTATGCCAAATTCTAACTTCTTTAAAATCAATTAGTCACAAGTGATGATATAGAACTAAAGTGCGGAAGATAACAAAACAATCATCACAAAAGCATTCACCATAACACAAGGATTTATAGTGGTTCGGCCTCAATGCCTACATCCACTACCGGCTTGTGATCCAACACCCCACCGGATTTCCACTATTTATGCTTTTCAATAGGCTAAGCAATAACCTTTACAATATGATTTCCAAGGCTAAGCAATAACCTCTTACACTATGCTTTTCTTAGGCTAAGCAATAACCTCTACAACCAAAAGGTTGGTTATCTCTCTAAGTAGTGTCTCGAATACACTTGATGGAGAAACGATTTAAGCTTAATACAATTGCCTCTTAAATAGGCAGATATGAAAGTGAAAATCTAATTCACACACACACACACACACACACTATGAATGCAAAGATGAATGCACAATGTATGTGTATGATGTCCTCAATCAATTTGAAAATTAAAGCTCATAAATGTATGCCAAAGGCTTTTAAAATTTTTAGCTCATAAAAGCATTTATGATTGAGGAAAGAATGCTAATCACATGTTTAAAAACAACTTGTAAAAGATTTACCAATCTAGTTCAAGCAAGTTACGAAAGATTAAGAGCAAAACATGTGATGCATAAGGATTTTAATCAAATTAACAATGTAGCTTAATATATGTATGCTTAAAGCATTTGAAAGTGTAAAGCACAAAAATAGATTTGATTGAAATCAAGGGACAAATTATATGTACTTAAAAATACAACTTGAAAATGATATACCTATCAAAGCTAAGCAAGTTGTGAAACTTTAAAACAAAAGTACATATTTGTGAAGTTGTTGAATCCAAAACATAAGATAGATTTGAAAGTGATTTTCTTATGATGAAAAACAACAACCAAAGATTCAACCAAGTATAGGAATCATGTTTACATATAATTTCAAAGATGTTTACAAAAACATGATTTACTTAGATATACCAATAAAAGTACTACTTGGTTTGAATCTCAAAGTATTGCATCCAAAACAATAAATCAATTCAAAACATATACATGTTAAGGATACAACAAATCATAGTTTATCATGCTAGAAAAGATTTACCAATATTTAAAACAAAGCATGAAAACATATGATTAGGAAAAGCAAAGCTTACTTAGTGATTTAACTCAATGAAGCCAAGCTTTAACTTTCCAAATGTCCCTTATCCTTCCATAGCTCATTCCCCTTTGATTGGCCTCAAAACATCTCAAGGAAGGCCTCTTTGCTCCTCAAAATTTCTTTAGGAATGAGCTTCTTTTTATACAAAAAAAATGCCCAACGGCTAGTCCCCGGTCGACCTGCCCCTTGCCCAGTCGACCTGGCCTTCAACGGTCAAAAATCTAACCGTTTGAAAGAGAGCAAAACGGCTCTTTCCCGGTCGACCGCGCAGTGTGGCTGGTCGACCGGGTCCATAGGCTCAGTCGACCGGCCACACTGCGGGTCGACCGGGGCCTGGGACCTTTTTCCCCCAAAAATTGTGTTCTTAAAGTATTTTCTTGTGGGGACTTTTGGGCCATGGAATCAAGCATGAAAACATGTTTTAAATCATTCTAAGAGTTTTAAAAAACATGAAACCTAAAATGCCTAAGATGATTTGAATGTTTTTAAAACCAAAGGCTTGCTTGCTTCAAAAAGATTCTTTTCAAAACTATTTGCATCCAAGTTTAAAATCTAAAACATGCATGAATCATTATTTCTAAAAGACATAAATCAATGCATGAGAAAATCAAGATTTCAAGTTTTCTAAAACAATGCAAATGTGAAAATTCAAATGATGCTGAAATGATAATGCATCCATCAAATTGCAATACACAAAATCCCTAACAATCTCCCCCTTTGCAATTTGATGGCAACTTACTCAACACCGAATTTACACACTCAGTCTTCAGCTCCCCCTAAGCTGGACAAGTCTTGAAAGCTCTTGGATGCTTCTTCTCTTAGCTTGGGCTCTAGTTCTTCAATCTTCTTGATGCTTAGAGCTTGATCAATCTTCAAGCTTTCTTTTCATCTCTCTCTCTTTGACCAAGCATCTTCTTGCATCTTCTTTAGCTCCCAATCTTTCTCTTCTTTCAACTCTCCCCCTTTGGCCATTCACTCTCTCCTTTTGGCAAGATATGCATTCACTCCCATGTAGAAGATCATACAATATCTCCCCTTAGGATGTATGGTCATACTCTTCCTCTTGAGACAACTCGATTTCTCTCTCCCCCTTTGACATTAAATTGCAAAGGTACCTACACACATGAAATAAAGAAAATACCTTTTAGTAGCACCTGTTAACAAAAGAATTAAAAAATGAAATACATAACAGGCTATCATGTATGGTTAGAAGTCTCTAAGGGTTCAAAGCCAATACAAAGGTCAATTTGATCAAAACTAAAACTTCCTATGAAGGTGTACACTCCCCCTCAATCCATTCTCTTCTTTTGTCAAACTTTTGACAAATATTTAACTATTTGGAGCAAGAAGAAGATGGTTTTACCAATTGAGGAAAAGCTTCAAGGAAAGAATTAGACACATATAACTATATAGCTCAGTATGATCAAATTGCCAATATAAAGAGCAAGGCCATGGAGAAAAGCGATCATGGATACCAATTGGAATATATATAAAACAAATATACCAATTGAGATTGAAGGATATGACTATTAAAACAATCACTCTAAAATGGAGTTAATGAATATACCTATTAGGAAAAATCCAAATTAAAGCTATCCATGATGATATGGGGTTTATTAATCATAGCATTAATCAATATAACTTATGAAAAACATATGCTATGAAAATTTTGAATTCATTTCATCCAATCATTAAATATGACTATCATGTGCAAGATGAATGAAATGAAATTCAAACATGAAGCCAACCTCAACTATTAACCAACTAATATTATGATCACATAAACATGGTGGTCAAGATATTTACCTATATGAGCAAGAGAGGTGGCAAACATGAAATTTATGATGCTAATGGAATGTGACATGGAATGAAAACATATTACTATAAAGTTCAATCCAATGTACATGGTCTATCACATTCTCACATTCTCAAGATATGACATCAATTGGATATTATAACAATCGAAAATTATAGCAATTGAAACCAATTGAATTTGAAAACATGATTAAGAGCAAGGATGTGACAAACACAAAATTCCATCAAGCATCATAAATGGATATTCATCACTTTTAAAGATATAACTAATGAGCATATGTGATGAACAAGATAAATTGCATAAAAGAGTATAACTATAGAAGAACATGCAATTTACAAAGTGTCAAAATCATATGAATTCAACATCTAAGATATCCATAAAAAAGAAATGGATTTCAAAGAGGTTCATATGATCAAGCACACTATTATGAAGTTGAGACATGTATAAGAATGACATCTATAAGAAAATATACATGAAACAACATCATAACCATCCATTTAAAAAAAATAATGACTTAGAAAGCATAAAGGATGGATTTGAGAGTTCTAGTATGGTATCATCAAATATAACTAAGATTACAACCATACAAGGAACTCATTGACATTTGCATAGAGAGGATCAATTACAATCAAGATCTAACTCATACTCTATCATCAACAAAGAATACAACCATGTGTGTACAAGAAGGTATGAAATTAGAAGGATATCATAGATCACATATAGATGAAAATGAATCTCATAAATGGGTTTACCTATAAAGAACAATGGTTTAAATCCAATTCATCTAAGATGATCCATTAATATCTCATGCAAACTCTCCACTCAAGCAAATGTACTAAGCTTACAATGCAATGGAAAGGGATATGAAGATCATATCAAATGAGTGTAGCATATAAAAACTCATATGTACTTTTGGATCTCAAATGATCATGAAACAAAAGATTTTACTATAAAGTGCATAAACAACATCAATTTGCATTAATGAAAAGATAAACCAAGTTAAGAAAAATATGCAAATCAATGAGACCATACCCAACCATGCAATGTAAAACATCAAAATCAATTTGCTTTTGAAAAAATGTGACTTTGTTGTGTAAAGAAGCAAATTGTTTGTAAAATTTATTTCCTTCCAAATGATATATTCATAACTAAGCACAAGGAAATAAATTCAAGGAAAATGCTTCTATAAATATAACCAATAAAGCTTAGAACATTTTCCAAAGTTTTTTTTTTTTTTTTAATAAAAACTTGTATTTCAAAAAATGTAACTACTTGGAAACATACAAGTTGATTTTGCAAAACAATAATTTTCCATTTGAAAGTATGACTTTAAAAATCAATGGAAAACTTAAATTGCTTCAAATCATTTGATTTACCAAAAATATTTAATTAAGACATACATCAAATGATTTTCCAACATCAATTGATCATGAAAAACTTAGCTAAGAAAGCTTATGTAAACACAATCAATTGATCATCAATAGAAATGCACTTCAAGAGATATACCTATATGATCAAAATGCAAATCTATCATGATAAAATTGCAATCAAAGGATTTTGAAAACCATGAGATATATCATGAAGACAAAATCAAATGATCACAAAGAAACATTGCATTTAAAGAGATGTGACTCTATAGAAACAAAATGCAAATGTAACAAGACCAACAATAAGATATAACTAAAAAGAATAGGTTGGTCTAGAGAGGTTCAAGGCCTTAAGGATAGTCTAAATGTCTACCTTTGAAGATTCACTTAAGGTCTTGAAAAGGTTGTCCTTGAGAGTTTACTTTGAAGTCCCACCAACTCTTGGAGTTATAACTCAAAAAAAAATTTAGAGTGGCGAAATGATTCTTTGGGGAAATAAAGAGCTAGGAAGGAAAAATCATTTTAGACCATAGTGGAAATCATTTTAAAGATATGCAATAAAACACAACACTAGGGTTCTAATCCAGATAAGGATCAACTCCATGTTGTTAAGCCCTATAATGGAGTAACCCGCTCTGATACCACTTGTAAGTCGATGGATCCGAACCCTAGAGGGGGGTGAATAGGGTGAGCTTCTAATTAGTGACCAATTATGCCAAATTCTAACTTCTTTAAAATCAATTAGTCACAAGTAATGATATAGAATTAAAGTGTGGAAGATAACAAAACAATCATCACAAAGCATTCACCGTAACACAAGGATTTATAGTGGTTCGGCCTCAATGCCTACATCCACTACCGGCTTGTGATCCAACACCCCACCGGATTTCCACTATTTATGCTTTTCAATAGGCTAAGCAATAACCTTTACAATATGCTTTCCAAGGCTAAGCAATAACCTCTTACACTATGCTTTTCTTAGGCTAAGCAATAATCTCTACAACCAAAAGGTTGGTTATCTCTCTAAGTAGTGTCTCGAATACACTTGATGGAGAAACGATTTAAGCTCAATACAATTTTCTCTTAAATAGGCGGATATGAAAGTGAAAATCTAATTCACACACACACACACACACACTATGAATGCAAAGATGAATGCACAATGTATGTGTATGATGTCCTCAATCAATTTGAAAATTAAAGCTCATAAATGTATGCCAAAGGCTTTTAAAAGTTTTAGCTCATAAAAGCATTTATGATTGAGGAAGGAATGCTAATCACATGTTTAAAAACAACTTGTAAAAGATTTACCAATCTAGTTCAAGCAAGTTGTGAAAGATTAAGAGCAAAACATGTGATGCATAAGGATTTTAATCAAATTAACAATGTAGCTTAATATATGTATGCTTAAAGCATTTGAAAGTGTAAAGCACAAAAATAGATTTGATTGAAATCAAGGGACAAATTATATGTACTTAAAAATACAACTTGAAAATGATATACCTATCAAAGCTAAGCAAGTTGTGAAACTTTAAAACAAAAGTACATATTTGTGAAGTTGTTGAATCCAAAACATAAGATAGATTTGAAAGTGATTTTCTTATGATGAAAAACAACAACCAAAGATTCAACCAAGTATAGGAATCATGTTTACATATAATTTCAAAGATGTTTACAAAAACATGATTTACTTAGATATACCAATAAAAGTACTACTTGGTTTGAATCTCAAAGTATTGCATCCAAAACAATAAATCAATTCAAAACATATACATGTTAAGGATACAACAAATCATAGTTTATCATGCTAGAAAAGATTTACCAATATTTAAAACAAAGCATGAAAACATATGATTAGGAAAAGCAAAGCTTACTTAGTGATTTAACTCAATGAAGCCAAGCTTTAGCTTTCCAAATGTCCCTTATCCTTCTATAGCTCATTCCCCTTTGATCGGCCTCAAAACATCTCAAGGAGGGCCTCTTTGCTCCTCAAAATTTCTTTAGGAATGAGCTTCTTTTTATACAAAAAAATGCCCAACGGCTAGTCCCCGGTCGACCTGCCCCTTGCCCAGTCGACCTAGCCTTCAACGGTCAAAAATCTGACCGTTTGAAAGAGAGCAAAACGGCTCTTTCCCGGTCGACCGCGCAGTGTGGCCAGTCGACCGGGTCCATACGCTCGGTCGACCGGCCACACTGCGGGTCGACCCGGGCCTGGGACCTTTTTCTCCCAAAAATTGTGTTCTTAAAGTATTTTCTTGTGGGGACTTTTGGGCCATGGAATCAAGCATGAAAACATGTTTTAAATCATTTTAAGAGTTTTAAAAACCATAAAACCTAAAATGCTTAAGATGATTTGAATGTTTTTAAAACCAAAGGCTTGCTTGCTTCAAAAAGATTCTTTTCAAAACTATTTGCATCCAAGTTTAAAATCTAAAACATGCATGAATCATTATTTCTAAAAGACATAAAACAATGCATGAGAAAATCAAGATTTCAAGTTTTCTAAAACAATGCAAATGTGAAAATTCAAATGATGCTGAAATGATAATGCATCCATCAAATTGCAATACACAAAATCCCTAACACCACTAGTATACGCGATTTCCCACAAGTGTCCGCGCTGAGGATATCACATCAACTTGAATATTTCGTTTATGTGCGGAAGCGTGCAGCACATCTATTTCATACATTCATGTCCAAAATAACAAGATTAACATATATTTAATATCAGTACCAAAATGAACAATGATCATTAGTGCTATAAGCCCAAAAGAAAGTTAAGGTTTACAACAATATAGTTTAATTACATTGTCCCCAAAAATAGAGGCCAACAAAGGCCAATAAATTAAAGTATCAAGTTCCCAAAATAAATGGTTAATTTCCATCCCAAAATATTTCGCAGCTCAAGCACCCGAATGTCTAGACGACATCATCGTCATGCCACTCAACTAACCGATGCGGTTCTCCGACCGCCTCCTCATGCTCCTCCTCGGGGAGACCGATAACGGGACCTGAGTACCAAAGCAAAGGGTCAAACACGACGGTTTGGCAGGTGGTTGAAAAGACATATCAATAAAGAAATTACCTTGGAAAACGTTTAAACCTGTCAAAACAATAGTTTCATAAAACGACAGAATCATTTATTCAAATACATATGCAATATAAAACATGTAAGGTATCCAAGGAAACGGGAAACAACAAGATGGCAACCACACATAGCTAAATCCTCTATCACTGAAGTGACATGAGCGTATCGAGATGTTGTCTCTGTCACCGAAGTGAGGAGATGCAACATAATTAACATTTACATATACATAATATAATACGGGACGTGACCACGGTAGCGAACCGGGTATCGGGACAAGACCACGGTAATAACCGGGTAGCGGGATCCAAACTACAGCTGGTGGGACGCAAAGGGGTCTCCAAGTCGGTGGATCAGACCGGCAAGGAAAGCCAAGCTTAGTGGTGCCGACTCATAGGTCACATGACAAATCAAAACATGTATAAAACATATCGAGTGCATGTATATAAACGAGCGGGACGGGATGCTCAAGGGCACAAGTATCATTTTATTCGGCATGTAGAAACGGGCTAGCAAAATGCTAAAATACACTTTCAATACTTTCGGAAATAATAAATCATAATTCGAGAAATTCGGGACAAGTGTCGAGATTCAAGATAAATCAGGTGGTTAAGGACCCCGTATGTCCATTGTAATAATGACTTGGTACTCCTTGAGTTTGGAGACATTCCGGGCTCTTTATACACCTTAGTGATTTTCAAACTTTTAAATGAACTTCAAACAAACGGAACCTCAAAAGAGATCCTAAGTATAATGTTAATCCTAAAGCATCGTGGAACCTACTCAGTCACCGAAGGGGATGGGATTCGTGATACCCAAGCATACAAACCTCGTGCATAGTTATAAAGGGAGGTATCCCTTGTCCCGTACCGTTCAAGATTGAATTAAGTTAAGTTCCGATACAACCAGATTAACCTCAAAGAATGTCGGGTCAAACAATCTCATGATAAGTCAAGTGAGTCCAATAAAAAGGGTAACCAAGTTCCACCTAAGTCCATTTAAGAAAAGAGTAAAAATCACTTCCCAGGGGAGATTCGCAGTTGGCCCGGTCGACCTGGCCCTTGGCCGGTCGACCGCGTACACTGCAGTCCCGGTCGACCTGAGGTGGTCAGGTCGACCCCTCTCATGAACGCCCGGTCGACCGAGCCCTTGGCCGGTCGACCAACAGTTGTAAATAAAAAGGAGTGAACAGTGTTTTGGTCAGGTTCCAGAGAACCTGACCCCTGTGTGGCCGGTCGACCGAGCTCTCTGGCCGGTCGTCCGAGTGAACTGTGTGACAGAACCCAGGTTCTGTTTTCTGCAGTGCAATGGGTCGTTCATCAAAGGTCCTGACCCCGTGTGGCCGGTCGACCGAGCCCCCTGGCCGGTCGACCTAGTGAACTGCGTGACAGAACCCAAGTTCTGTTTCTGCAGTTCAGTGGGTCATCCATTTTTCTTCATCCCTTTTCTACATCCTCAAAACCTGATTAGCAATATAAATCATGGATAAAACAAGCTAACAAGATTCACTATTGTGCATTTATTTCAAACCTAAACAAGCCATTAATATCACAAAACATTAGGTGAAATCATAAATGCATTTCATAAAATCATTCAAAGCTAAAAATATCAAATCATCCACTTGCCTTGGGTCTCAAATCAAAGGAAAATAAGCTCCTAACCACCCTTGCAAGCCAAGAACACAATCTCTACAAAAACCCCCAAAACAAACCCTAAAATGGGTCAAAACAATGAAGGAGAAGAGAAAGCTTTCAATAATGGAAAAGTAGCTTCTCTAAGGCTAGAAGAACACAAATCTAGAAGATTAGGGAGAGAGCTTACCAATAGGTGCTCTAAATGAGCAAGGCAAGCTAAATGAGCATCTTAGAGAGAAGAGATTTCTTCACAAATGGTACCAATGGAAAGCCCTTGAAGTGGTGGAGAAGATGATGAAGTCCTTTTTTATGTTGGTGCAAGTTGGTAGTGTCTTGATGATGGAAAAGCCAAGACGAAGAAGAAAAGAGGGCAAGAAAAACCCTAGGTTGGCTGTTGTGCTGTTAAAGGGAAAAAGGAGGGGATGAGTTATCTTTTATAAGCAACACAAGTGGGCTCCACCAACTAGCAACCTTGTTGGACTGAAATAGTAGTTCTCGAAACCTCGGATGAAAACGACGAAGAAGGAAGAAATGATCGTCGAAATTTCTACTTTCCAAAAAGTATATGTTTCGCGGGTTTCGGAAATATTTAATTTTGGGCATAGATTTAGTGTAAAAAGACTGTTTTGCCCAAGAAGTTAGAAAAGTCGAGTTTCGGGATTCGGGACGGGAACGGGATCAACATGAAAGTTAAAGGGATTAACAAAATAAGTAAATCGGGATAAAACACCAAATCAAAAGAATCTCGAGTAATCCCCCAAGTACATGTAAGTCATATAAAGGAACCCCCAAAGGGCCCCACTAATTCCAAAGGCACTCAAAATTTCCCAAAGCTATGACAAAGCTATTCTAAACCAACTAAACCAAAATCCACTAAACACACTTAGCACTAACACGCAACTTAATTAGTACTAATCGAGGTCACTCGGGTCGGGGTCTTACAAAAACACACTAAACACACTTAGCACTAACACACGACTTAGTCAACACTAATCGAGGTCACTCGAGTCGGGGTCTTACATCCTCCACCCCTTGGGATATTTATTCCACCAAATAAAATACAAAACTCACCTCAGGGAGAAGATGTGGATACTTCTTCTGCACTTGGTCTCGTAATTCCCATGTTGCCTCTTCTGGTCCGTGATTCTCCCAAAGTACTTTCACCCACTGATTAGTCCGCGTCCTCAATTCTTGTTCTTTTGTATCAATGATCTGAATAGGTTTCTCGACATAAGTGGCATCTTCTCTGATTTCCAATGGTTCATGCCAGAGTACATGCGAAGGATCGGGAACATACTTCTTCAACATAGACACATGAAAATCATTGTGTAAACTAGATAGCTTGGGTGGTTAGGCTAATCTATAAGCCACGTCACCAATCTTGCTTACAATGTCATAAGGTCCAATGTATCTCTGTGATAACTTGTCTTTCTGCCCAAATCTCAATGCTCCCTTAGTAGGTGACACCTTCAAGAAAACCTTATCTCCTTCTTTGAACTGAAGATCCCTTCTGTGAGAATCTGCATAACTCTTTTGCCTACTCCGGGCTACTTTCAGACGTTCTTGAATCTGCCTGACCTTGTCACTGGTTTCATTCACCATGGCTGGCCCATGTAAACTGTGGGTACCAACTTCTTCCCAGCAAACAGGTGTCCTACACCTTTTGCCATACAATGCCTTAAAAGGCGCCATCCCAATGCTCGAGTGGTAGCTATTGTTATACGTGAACTCACACAAAGGTAGAGTCTCATCCCATTGAGTCTTGAAGTCTAACACACAAGCATAGAGCATATCCTCTAAAGTCTGAATCGTTCTCTCCGATTGGCCATCTGTCTGAGGATGGTAAGCTGTACTGAACTGTAGTCTTGTACCCATAGACTCATGCAACGTCTTCCAAAATCTCGAGACGAATCTGCTGTCTCTATCAGACGTGATGGAAACTGGCTGCCCATGTCTGCTGACAATCTCACTGACAAACAACTCTGCCAAAGGTAGCATGTGCATCTTCTTTCCTGTCTTCATTGGGATGAAGTGAGATGACTTGGTGAGACGGTCCACAATGACCCAGATAGCATCATTACCCCTGTTGGTTATCGGTAATCCCGAAATGAAATCCATGGTAATGTGCTCCCATTTCCATTCCGGAATCTCTATCGGTTGCAACAACCCTGGAGGCTTCTGGTGCTCTGCCTTGATCAACTAACATGTCATACAATGGGAGACAAACGCTGCTATCTCTCTCTTCATGTTTTCCACCAAAATCTGCCCTTCAGGTTCTGGTACATCTTCGTGCTGCCTAGATGCATAGAATACCTTGTGCTGTGAGCTTCTGTCATGATATCATTCCTAAGTTCTTCAATGTTTGGCACACACAACCAGTCACGGTAGTACAAAACTCCATCCACAACACGGAAGTCAGGACGGTTTGCTATTTGTTCTGAAATCTTGGCCAACTCTGGATCTTGCAACTGACTATCTTTGATCTTCTGAATGAAAGAAGGCTCTGACACTGATATGTTGGCTAACACTACACCCTTCTTCAGTGGCTGAAGATCTATACTTAACTCTTCAAATTGCTCAAAAATACATGTGCCACTAAGATTTGCCAAGCCTACTGACTTCCTGCTCAAAGCGTCAGCAACTACATTTGTCTTCCCCGGGTGGTACTTGATTGGAAAATCATAATCCTTGATATGTTCCATCCATCTTCTCTGCCTCATATTCATCTCCTTCTGAGAAAACAAGTACTGTAAGCTGCGGTGGTCTGAATGAACCTCGAATTTCTCTCCATAGAGATAATGTCTCCACATCTTTAAAGCAAATACGACCGCTGCTAACTCAAGATCATGTGTGGCATAGTTCTTCTTATGATCTTTCAACTGTCGGGACCCATAGGCTATCACTTTTCCTTCCTGCATCAACACGCATCCAAGTCCAATGTTCGAAGCATCGGTAAAAATAGTGAAACCGCCGCTTCTGGATGGCAAGGTAAGGACTGGTGCCATGGTTAGTTTCTTCTTCAACTCTTGGAAGCTATCTTCACACTTATCTGACCACACATAAGGCGCATTCTTCCTGTTAGATTGTATGGACTCAATCCATCAGATGATGTAATAAATTGATTGATTTCTTTATTTATCAATAATATCATGCTTTCCTTTCATGAGATGAATGGTGTTTTAATCACTTAATGCACATGACCAATGCGTATGACATAAATGGTTCATGAGATGAACCAGGTCCCATTAGTATATTAGATGTGATATATGTGTATGGATGAGATCCACCACGCTGGAGACATTTGTCACAAATCTTATACTTAAACATCTTCACAACCGGTGATGAGACTAGGCATCTCATCTGATAAGGTTGCAGTGCTTTGATCACTATAAGATAGTGTGATTTGTCTCGATCATCAGAATGTAAGATTCTGGATCACGGTGCTGGTACATTGGATGTATTGAAGGACCATGAGAAGCACCTTATGGAATACTGTCTCGAGTTTAAGGTTTGCTCTCATAATTCCCTAGCAATAGGCTCTCAATCCTGAGACATTGATGAACTCAAGTTTCTATCTATTCATTTGCTTTGAGTCACCAATGAGTGAGGCCAACTGTAGGTCAACACCTCGGTGTCTTGGGTATGTGGTAGTAGAACTGTGGGAACATCCAATGGTCAAGATGGAATCTATCTATATTATCCCCTTGTGCCAATTAATGGATTTATTATTAGTAAGTGCGCACCCATCTCGATTAAGAGTTAATTTGATGGTACTGATGATCACTGTGATTAATTGGGGCTCAAGGATAATAAGATGTGGATCTAAATTGGTGGGACAGTTTTTAGTCCAGTTAATCCATGGATATTGATAAAGGGGCTTAATTGTGGTAATCGGGAAGTATAGGGTTTTCATTGTAATTTATTCCTAAGACTGGAGTGCAATTGCATTTATATAGTGTTATTTGCAATTAACTGTGGGCCCGGATTGCACATGAGATGTGGGGTCACGTGTCCCAGCTGGAGCCAGCTTTCTATGGAATCCCTAGTGGTCCCCACGCTAGCCCAAGTTATTGGAAAGATACTAATCCTACTAGAACTCTAAGATGAAGGAATTAGGAAGTTACTATTTCTATTTGAAGTGGGACTTCTAATAGTGATAATAGTAAGGTTACTATTTTGTGTAGAAGTAAGACTTCTATTTCAATTAGTACAAGAGAAGGAGGTTGCTTAATGTTATAAAAGGAGTAACAAAGGGCTGGGATAGACACAATCTTGAAAAAACGTCCAGCCCCCTTTGTGCAATAGTTGCACATACTTCTTTTCTTCTTCTAGTTCTCTTCTAGTTTCCTTTAGAGCTTCTAGTTGTTTTCTTTAGGAGATCCCACCCATCTCCTTTAGAGAAGAGATTTGGTACGGGTCATAGCGTGGAAGACTAAGAGGTCTTGGAGATCTAAAGTAGTTTCGTTCTCCATTAGAGCACAACCGGGCAGCGAAGGTATAATCTGCTTCTCTAATCTTTTGTAGATTATTTTGCATAGTGTTGCTTGTAATATTGCTGTATATGGTATATGAGTATGAGGGATTGCATCCTGGATATGGTTGATGGCCTTATGGATGTTTGATCCCTGAGTCAAGTGGGTCAAAAGTTTTGAAATCACATCCACGAGGCCCACCTATTTCCAACGCTTCCTTGTCAACTTCGTCAAGGGTGACCCAATCGACGAAAATCCTTGGACAAACCTTTTGTAGTAGCCTGCCAATCCTAGAAAACTTTTGATTTCTGACACATTCTTCGGTCTTTCCCACTGGACTACTGCCTCAATCTTGGATGGGTCTACTGATAATCCTTCCTTGGAGATAATGTGCTCCAAAAATGCCACTTGCTCTAGCCAAAATTCACACTTATTAAGTTTTGGATACAGCCGGTTCTCTCTCAGAAGCTATAATGCTATTCTCAAGTGCTCTTCATGCTCTTCTTTGGTCTTAGAGTACACGAATATGTCATCAATGAACACCACTACAAATTGGTCTAGGTACTCTGCGAATATCTTGTTCATCAATGCCATGAATACCGCTGGTGCATTAGTCAATTCAAATGGCATCACTAGAAACTCATAGTGTCCATATCTTGTCCGGAAAGCTGTCTTAAATACATCTGAATCTCTGACTCTCAGCTGATTGTAACCGGATCTCAAATCAATCATCGAAAAGTAAGAAGCACCTTGTAACTGATCAAACAGTTCATCTATCCTTGGCAAGGGATACTTATTCTTAATGGTCACTTGGTTCAATCTTCGGTAGTCTATGCACATTCTCATTGAACCATCTTTCTTCTTGACAAACAAAACCGGAGCTCTCCATGGAGAAACACTAGGTCTTACAAAACCTTTGTCCAATAATTCTTGCAATTGTATTTTTAATTCTCCCAAATCTGCCGGAGCCATTCTATAAGGTGCAATAAAGATCGGAGCGGTCCCCGGTAATAGCTCGATAGTAAAATATATCTCTCTAATAGGTGGTAAACCTGGAATCTCCTCCAAAAAAACATACGGGAATTTCCAAACAATTGGAATATCCTCCACCCCTTGGGACCGTTTATCCTCCGTGATAACCGCCAAATAGGCCTCACATCCACTTTTTAGGAGTCTATCAGCCTTCAACGCTGAAATAAACCCTATACTAGGATTACTCCTGTCTCCTCAAGACAACACCGCTGTTGGTGTCTCTTCTAATTTGAAGGTGAGGGTCTTATGGAAACAATCCATCGTAGAATGATACCCTGCTAACCAATCCATCCCTAGGATGACATCGAAATCATACATCTCCAATAAAATGAGATCCACTTGTAACTCTAACCCACCTATCATGACTGAACAACTAGGGTAAAAAGTCCTACATATAACTTCTTTACCTATGGGGGTATCCACAATCAATATAAAATCCAACTGTCTAGCATGCATATCTATCAACTTTGCATATTTTGGAGATATAAAGGAGTGAGTAGAGCCAGGGTCAAACAAAACCCTAGCATGAAATCCACAAACAGGGAGTGTACCTTCCAAGACATCTCCTGCTGCCTCTGCATCAGCTCTGTTGACAGCATAGACTTGCCCTCTCTGTTGTGGCCTGTTCTAAGCCTGTTGTGGCCTGCCTTGCTGTGCATTCCTATTCTGTTGTGGAGCACGCTAATTCTGATTCTACCCTTGCTGACGGGCTTGCTGCTGCTGCTGCTGTGGTCTGTACTGCTGCTGTGGTGCTTGCTGCTGTCACTACACCAAAAACGTAAAATAGACACGGACCGTTGAAACGGCCAGTAACCCTCCCTAATCAAATAAGGTCTAAAGCCGTTTCAACTCTAAAATTAGTTTCAACACAAACAATCGTGGGCTCCCCATTTTCGTTAGCGCCAGACAAGAACGAGGACAAGTACATTAGCCAGCATTCCTCCCCATTTTCGTTGGTGCCATTTATTCCCGCCTTCAGTTCTCCTTCTCTTTCTCTTAAGGGCTAATGAGATTGATTCTCCTTCTCTTTCTCCTAGCGTTCCCCCTTTTCCTAGTCTCTGTCTCCCAGGGTTTGATTGGGTTCTTTTGAAACAAGCTGATCTCCTAGGTTTTGATTGGGTTCTGCTGAAATAAGGAACTGAAACGAGATACAGAGTCTCTCTCGAAAGGAAGAAAAAACCCAGAAAGGTGGTACTCTGCAGGTGGAAGGAGGGGAGAGACTTGTGTTTTGCTTCCTTTTTGCAAAGACAAATCGGACTAGGTAAGCTTTCCTTTCTCTTTCTCCCTCTTTACTTGTGTTCTGCTCCCTTCTTCTTCTTCTTCTTCGCTGCTACTTTAATTTATTTATTTTTTTGAGGGATTGGTGCTCCCATAACTAACGTACATACCAGTATTTTGCAATCTTATATTGTTCAAATTATACATCAATTCCAAACTTTTGATCAACATCAAGACTATAGACATCGAGAATGAAGAGCTATCATATAGAGGAATAGGAATCATTCAATTATATTATGTCATATTACAATTACTACAAGATTTGTACTCCAAACTAATGTCGACCAGCGGCCAGCAACTCAGATTTTTGTTTGGCATAACTGGAATCTAAACATTGGGTTCGGCCATAACCTTGGACCCACCAGATTAATTTGGCCAGCCCAGAACTCCTATATGGACTTGTGGTTTTAACCCTAGGCTCTGAATCAAATTCTCCCAAAACTATTCTAAGTCCACGAGTCTCCAAAATTGGCCATTTGTATGGGGATGTCAGACCATATAGTGCTAACAATCTATGCGTGTCTGAAAGGGTTCCTCCAACCAAGTAAGTCATCCTAGCTCCTCGATTTTTCCATATTGATATTCGAAGATGTCCTCAACACCTGTAACGAGTTAATTTGAAACCAGCCCCTTACACTTAACCCAGAGTATTTTTGCCCTCACCATTTCACTATTGTTTTCTGGTAGTGTAATGGCAATCCCTTAACTTACCCTTTATAGATTTGACGATAACATTCAATTACAAGTTAATCATAACACATTCACCTTCACATCAAACAGTCCATCACACTAATAATAACATTGATGTCCATCACACATTTACCATTGATTTTGGAGAGAAGAAAAAGGAATCTTTTTTCTTCTTCTTTTTTACCTGTTTAAGCTATATAAGGATTGTTTTGTGCAATGTTTAAGAAGACATTTCAATCTGTATTTTTATCCATTTTGTACAGCCTCGGGTATACTTCTTTTGCGCTTTGAACAATATAAATGCCTAGTCTCCACTCTTGTGAGTTTCATATTTGCATGCTTCCTTTTGTATTAATTTTCTTAATTCTACAGGAGCAATCCTCTATAGAGTTGGGATAACAAAGGTGTGTAATAACTTTTCATCTACTTTTGCTTGTACAGTTACTTCCCTTCTCTGTAAATTTATGTGTTTGTAATAGTTAGCATAGCAAACTTACTGAATAGAGAGACTTTCATTCTTGATGAAGACAGAGATTAAGTTTATGTGAGATGTTTCTCTAGGTGAATCATTGCAAGTATTTTATTTTCTCCATGCTTTGTTTATTTGTTTAGTTGTGTACTTGTATATCCCGTGTGATGTTGGAAGATTGTGGAAATTAAAATGATGCTGCTTATAATCTTATCTCATTATCTAACATGTCTATGTTTCCATCTTTTCCCTTACATGTGGCCATGTGTGCTGCCATCCTATTGTTACTACGGTTGAAACACATACTGATTGAATGATAGAAACTGTCGTGACCTCGGACCGAGACCCGGGCCCCGCGACGGTGGTTGTTGAGGTAAGATGATTGAATCTCCCACAGGTTCCCGCGGTGAGGGTTCCGAGGACACGGGAAACCAACTCACATGATCAAATAGGCGGAAGCGTGTAGCAAATCACATCATAATAAATCATAACAGAATATGAACATAAATGTCATCGAGACTAAACTATCAGAAAGGAGATCTAACAAGGCATTCCCATAATAGTTCAAGTTACAAAGTTAACAAAGTGTGTTAAGTTGTTACAATCCCAAAATAAGAGGCCAGCAAAGGCCAATACAATACTAAAAGTATATAAAGCCCAAAAAGTGATACATCGGAACTCATGACCCGTCCCGACGCCCGACGTCTAGATGACGTCGTCGGGCTGCCACTCGCAAGCTAAGGTAGGCTCAACAGCCTCCTCCTGGCACTCCTCTTCAAAGGGATAACCTCCTGCACCTGGGCACCAAAAATACAACATCAAACACAACGGTTTGGCAAGAAATCAATTTAGGTGTAGGCATGGAAAACAATGTTTAATCGAAAACATAAGGAAACACTTTACTGAACGTAAAACAAATACTTACAGGAACACATTTCTAAATCAGAGACAAACTAGCATGAATACGTAATATATATCATGAATCGTAAATCCACAAAGAGCCCATCCTTTCTCTATCATTTGTAATGAAAAGAGTAAGCACGCACGACAAGCACGATTATACATAATATAACATGACACGATTTCCACAAATACGGGATTCCGGCCGTGGAACCGGACACGCACGGTGTGTAATAAATACACGACTAATCTGCAGATAGTCCATATGTTTAAGGACCCCCGGATAGTGGATCAGACTGAAAGGGTAGTCCAAGCTCTGTGGTGTTCACTTGAATTCATGAATGCATAAAACACGCAATACAAACACGTCTGAATAAAAGGGGAAATCACTTATGAAAACAAGACACAGCACGGCTAGCCAAAATGTATAATATATATGCTCACAACTTAAGAAAAGATCCCCATTTAATACTTGAAACAAATCTTAGAACGAGCTTAAAACTTGACTTCAAAGCTAGTACACGATATTATTTGCTATATTAAACCAACGTTCAAAACACGATAATTTCATCAAGTACATTGTCAAACCCCAACACAGGATTAACCCAATAGTGTTTTCTTAGTGTGTGCTTAGTCTTAATCGGGTTTAGTTACCATGGGTTAGAGTATGATTAGTTTTAGTCCCGATCATAGCTTTGGGGAGTTTTGAGAACGTTTAGTGTTAACTAAGCACACTCAGGAAGGCCTGGGTGTACATGCAAGCGTGGAAAGATCCTGTTTGGTTTTGTGTTAATCGTGAATTTCATTTCATTTGAATGGTTTTATGATTATGTACAACTTTCGTATTTAGCCCGTCTGTGTTTGTAGCCCAGAAACTCGAATTTTGGCCAAAAGGGTAAAATAGCCTTTTCATACTTAAATCTGGATACAATTTTTGAGATCTCAAAACCATGTCAAAAATATACTTTTCGGAAACTAGATATTTCAAGGATCGTTTTATCCTTCTTCGTCGACTTCATCCGAGGCCCGCAAGGTCATGTTTTCCTTGATACAAGAATGCTCTCTTGTGGGTTCCACTTGCAAACACTTAAAACCTTTTCCCCTTCTCTTCCTCTCCATTTGCAAATTCCTGTAACTTTCTTGACCTAGGGCTGAGAAAACCCTCTTTTTCTCTTCATCTTCTCCTCTTGAATGCATGAGATAGAGATCTCCAAAAGAGTTTCCAAGACCATCATCTTCTTCCTCTCATCCCAAGCTTTTCATTGATGCCATTTTTGTTAAATCTCTAGTTGGGCAAGCTCTCCATTTCCTTCCTTACATCTTGTTTGGGCACCTCTAGGTAAGAGCTCCTACCCACCTCTTCAATGGAGTTCTTTTGACTCCTAATGATCATGTTTTCTAACTTTCAACACCCATTTCGAAATGGGTTGCTTGTTTACATTTTTGGGTGAGTTTTGAATGGGTTTCATGGGGTTTTTGTAGTTCTTGGCTTGGCTCTTGGCTAGGAGTGCTTGAAGGAGAGTTTTGTTAGCACTTAGGCAAAGGCAAGTAATCTCTATAGGTTGTTGTGCATGTGTGTTCATGGATTTCACTATTTCTCTTGAAATTTTCATATGATTTGTCATTTAGTATTAATGTTTTGTTCTGCTAGATTTCCATGTTGTGATTTTACTCTAGAAATTGCAAGCATGCTAATTAACTTTCCAAATTTTCAGATTTCATCATTTTTAATTAGGCCTCACCTTTTTTAAGTTTGGATTTGTTATGATAAGAATGGGATTGAATGATTATGAAATGGGTTTTAATGTTAATGGCCTGATTTGAGGGATTGTTGGGATTAGAATGGACTTGTAATATGCATGGTTTGGTTGCATATCAGGTTCAAAGAAGAGAGGAATGGGTTTGGATCCATTCACTGCAGAAACAGAACCTGCAGTTCTGTTTCCGCAGTGCACGCGGTCTACCGACCACGGCACGCGGGTCGACCAGCGACACAGGGTCAGGTTCCCTGGAACCTGACCAAAATCACTGTGCACCCTTTTTAAGTTACAACTGCCAGTCGACCGAGCCTGGGCCGGGTCGACCGGGCTCGCTGTGTAAGGGGTCGACCGGCCAAGGGGCAGGTCGACCGGGCCAACTTAAATTTTCCTTCTTGGGAGGATTTTTACCCCATTTATATATTCTTAAAAAATTTGAAAACAAAGTAATATTAAGGACTTTAACTTGACATTGTGTAATTAAAACTCCAAGATATGTACCAACTTCGGGGACACCAATCCTTGTATTTTAATAATAATAGAGTCCCAATCACACAAGGGTCAATGAATAGCCTTAGCATGTACTTGATGAAATTATCGTGTTTTGAATGTTGGTTTAATATAGCAAATAATATCGTGTACTCGCTTTGAAGTCAAGTTTTAAGTTCGTTCTAAGATTTGTTTCAATTATTAAATGGGGATCATTTCTTAAGTTGTGAGCATATATATTATGCATTTTGGCTAGCCGTGCTGTATCTTGTTTTGATAAGTGATTTCCCCTTTTATTCAGACGTATTTGTATCGCGTGTTTTATGCATTCATGAATTCAAGTGAACACCGCAGAGTTTGGACTGCCCTTTCAGTCTGATCCACTGTCTGGGGGTCCTTAAACATGTGGATTATCTGCAGATTAGTCGTGTATTTATTACACACCGTGCGTGTCCGGTTCCGCGGCTGGAATCCCGTATTGGTGGGAATCGTATCGTGTTATATTATGTATAATCGTGCTTGTCGTGCGTGCTTACTCTTTACATTACAAATGATAGAGAAAGGATGGGCTCTTTGTGGATTTACGATTCATGATATATATTACGTGTTCATGCTAGTTTGTCTCTGATTTAGAAATGTGTTCCTGTAAGTATTTGTTTTACGTTCAGTAAAGTGTTTCCTTATGTTTTCGATTAAACATTGTTTTCCATGCCTACACTTAATTTGATTTCTTGCCAAACCGTTGTGTTTGATGTTGTATTTTTGGTGCCCAGTTGCAGGAGGTTATCCCTTTGAGGAGGAGTGCCAGGAGGAGGCAGTTGAGCCTACCTTAGCTCGCAAGTGGCAACCCGACGACGTCATCTAGACGTCGGGACGGGTCATGAGTTCCGATGTATCACTTTTTGGGCTTTATATACTTTTGGTATTGTATTGGCCTTTGTTGGCCTCTTATTTTGGGATTGTAACAACTTAACACACTTTGTTGACTTTGTAACTTGAACTATTATGTGAATGCCTTGTTATATCTCCTTTCTGATATTTTAGTCTCGATGACATTTATGTTCATATTTTTTTATGATTTATTATGATGTGATTTGCTACACGCTTCCGCCTATTTGATCATGTGAGTTGCTTTCCCGTGTCCTCGGAACCCTCACCGCGGGAACCTGTGGGAGATTTAATCATCTTACCTCAACAACCACTGTCGCGGGGCCCGGGTCTCGGTCCGGGGTCGCGACATACATGCTAAGGCTATTCATTGACCCTTGTGTGATTGGGACTCTATTATTATTAAAATACAAGGATTGGTGTCCCCGAAGTTGGTACATATCTTGGAGTTCCAATTACACAATGTCAAGTTAAAGTCCTTAATATTACTTTGTTTTCAAATTTTTTAAGAATATATAAATGGGGTAAAAATCCTCCCAAGAAGGAAAATTTAAGTTGGCCCGGTCGACCTGCCCCTTGGCCGGTCGACCCCTTACACAGCGAGCCCGGTCGACCCGGCCCAGGCTCGGTCGACCGGCAGCTGTAACTTAAAAAGGGTGCACAGTGATTTGGTCAGGTTCCAGGGAACCTGACCCTGTGTCGCTGGTCGACCGCGTGCCGTGGTCGGTCGACCGCGTGCACTGCGGAAGCAGAACTGCAGGTTCTGTTTCTGCAGTGAATGGATCCAAATCCATTCCCCCCTTCTTTGAACCTGATATGCAGCCAAACCATGCATATTACAAGTCCATTATACTCCCAACAATCCCTCAAATCAAGCCATTAACATTAAAACCCATTTCATAATCATTCAATCCCATTCTTATCATAACAAATCCAACCTTCAAAAAGGTAAGGCCTAATTAAAAATGATGAAATCTGAAAGTTTGGAAAGTTAATTAGCATGCATGCAATTTCTAGAGTAAAATCACAACATGGAAATCTAGCAAAACAAAACATTAATACTAAATGACAAATCATATGAAAATTTCAAGAGAAATAGTGAAATCCATGAACACACATGCACAACAACCCATAGGGATTACTTGCCTTTGCCCAAGTGCTAACAAAACTCTCCTTCAAGCACTCCTACCCAAGAGCCAAGCCAAGAACTACAAAAACCCCATGAAACCCCGTTCAAAACTCACCCAAAAATGTAA
>QPKB01000084.1:0-92513 GCA_003546025.1 Camphora micrantha | reverse complement strand
GTTCCCAGTTGGACGACTTAATGCACTACGGGAACCACTGTTCCGCAGTTCACGCGGTCGACCAGCCAAGGGGCGCGGTCGACCAGCCACACAGAGTCAGGTTCCCTGGAACCTGACCAAAACACTGTGCACCTATTTTATTTTACAACTGCATGTCGACCGGGCCTTGGCCAGTCGACCGGGCTCACTGTGTATGCGGTCGAACGGCCTAGGGCCAGGTTCGACCGGGCCAACTGGAATTTTCCCCTTTTTGGGAGGATTTTTACCCTTTTGCATATTCTTTAAAAATTTGAAAACTAGGCTATATTAAGGACTTTAACTTGACATTGTGTAATTGGAACCCCATGATATGTGCTAACTTCGGGGACACCAATCCTTATATTTTTATAATAGAGTTCCAATCACACAAGGGTCAATGAATAGCCTAAGCATGTACTTGATTAAATTATCGTGTTTTGAACGTTGGTTTAATACCGCAAGTTATATCGTGTACTCGCTTTGAAGTCAAGTGTTTAAGCTCGTTCTAAGATTTATTTCAAGCATGAAATGGGGATCACTTATTACGTTGTGAGCACATATATTATGCATTTTGCTAGTCGTGCCTTGTCTTGTTGTGACAAGTGATTTCCCCTTTTAATTTCGATATGTTTGAATCGTGTTTTACGTGATTTATGCATTCATGAATTCAAAGTGAACACCACAGAGCTTGGACTGCCCTTTCAGTCTGATCCACTGTCTGGGGGTCCTTAAACATGTGAACTAACTGCAGATTAGTCGTGTATTTATTACACATCGTGCGTGTCCGGTTCCGCGGCCGGAATCCCGTATTTGTGGGAATCATGTCGTGTTATATTATGTATATTCATGCTTGTCGTGTGTGCTTACTCTTTTCATTACAAATGATAGAGAAAGGATGGGCTCTTTGTGGATTTACGATTCATGATATATATGTTATGCACTCATGCTAGTTCGTCTCCGATTTAGAAAAGTGTTCCGTAAGTATTTGTTTTTACGTTCAGTAAAGTGTTTCTTTATGTTCTCGATTAAACATTGATTTCCATGCTTTCACCTAAATTGATTTCTTGCCAAACCGTCGTGTTTGATGCTTGTATTTTGGTGACCAGGTGCAGGAGGTTATCCCCTTGAGGAGGAGTGCCAGGACGAGGCTGTTGAGCCTACCTTAGCTCTCGAGTGGCAACCCGACGACGTCATCTAGACGTTGGGACGGGTCATGAGTTCCGATGTATCACTTTTTGGGTTTATATACTTTTGGTATTGTATTGGCCTTTGTTGGCCTCTTATTTTGGGATTGTAATAACTTAACATACTTTGTTAACTTTGCAACTTGAACTATTATGGGAATGCCTTGTTATGTCTCCTTTCTGATATTTTAGTTTCGATGACATTTATGATCATATCCTGTCATGATTTATTATGATGTGATTTGCTACACGCTTCCGCATATTTGATCGTGTGAGTTGGTTGTTCCTTGTTTTTCAGAACCCTCACCGCGGGAACCTGTGGGAGATTTAATCATCTTACAATCAATCACCACTACAGTCGCGACGGGGCCCGGGCACTCGGTCCGGGGTCGCGACAGTAATAACAGGGTAGCGGGATGCAAACTACAGCTGGCGGGACGGGAGGGGGTTCTCCAAGTCGGTGGATCAAACCAACAAGGTTATCCAAGCTTATTGGTGCCGACTCGTAGGTCAAATAACAGAAATCAAGACAAGTACGAAATACATATGATGCACTTATATAACAGGTAGGACGGGGTGCTCAAAGGCACACATATCATTTGAAACGGGAAGTGCATATCGGGACTAGCAAAATGCTACAGTTGCAAATTTAGTATTTTAGGGAAAGGTAAATCGTAAATCATGAATTTCGGGACAAGTATCGGGATTAAAATTTTGATCAAGGTGAATAAGGGTCCCGTATGTCAATTTCAATATAAGATGGTACTCTTTGAGTTTGGAGACATTCCAGGCTTTTTATACACCTTAGGATTTTCTTAAGGCTTCAAATGAATCTTTGTGTCATGGTTTCTTTCTCCAACGGACTCCATACATATCTCTAGTTGAACAATCCCCTTCATTCTCTAAAAGGGTGCACAAATGATTGAGACATAATCCTCTTCACCTCTCTTCGTTTCAGAATTTCTGCGTAATTTCGGTCAACTGGCAGTCAACTAGCGGTTAGCCGCCAATGGGTTAGGCAGTTAGCCGTTGGCTAACCACGAGGCTGACCGCGGATTTCTGGGTAGCTACTGGAAAAGTAACCAAAAAGGTTTCGGTTAGTTGGCGGTTAGCCGCCGATGGGTTCGGCGGTTAGCCGCTGGCTAACCGTGAGGCTGATCGTGCCATCTGGGAGAAATGGCGCTCTCTGGAAAATGACCGCAATAGTTTGGTCAGCTGGCGGTTAGCCGCCGGTCACCAGGCGGCTAGCCGACAGGTGATCGCTGGTTGACCGCCTAGTGCGGAAAAACCCTACTATGTCCAGATTTTGAGTCCATTTCTCCCTCAAACTATTTCCCTTCATTCCCATTCATCTTCCTGCAATAAAATGAGTTGAAAATGCTCCTTTAATACAACATTCAACACTTCCTCCATATCAAAACTTTCACAACCAACTATCCATTCACTTCCTTCTTCAACTCATCAAACCACAAGAGAGGAGAAATCCACCAAACACAAGCATTCAATTAAGCCATGAAAAGCAATAAATGAAAAGCCATAATGTCACATTTTCAAGGGTTAAATGAGCTAACAAATTTCATGAGCATTTATTTCAAAATTTCAATGCAAGTTGAGAATGAATAGTGAAATCATGTACATTTCTCATAAAACCATTGAAAACTCATAATATCAAATCATCCACTTGCCTCAAGGTCTCTAATTAAGTAATCAAGCACTAAACACTCTCTCCAAGCCAAGCTCCAAAGTTACACAAAAACCCCCAAGACAAACCCTAGAAGGGTCAAAACAAGGAAATAGAAAGAGAGAGCTTCCAATCATGAAGGTGAAGTTCCTCTAGAGTCGTAAGAACACAAATCTAGAAGATGGAGGGGATTGCTTACTTGTAGGTTCTCCAAATGGGCAAGACAAGCTCAATGAGGATTGTGAGACCCCGACCCGAGAGGCCCAGATTAGTGTTTTTGAGCTGTGTTTTAGCTCTAAGTGTGTTTAGTGGATTGTGGTTAAGTTGGGATTAGAATAACTTTGTTATAGCTTTGGGAAATTTTGAGTGCCTTTGTGACTAATGGGGCCTTTGGGGTTCCTTTTTATGACTTGCGTGTACTTGGGGGTTTACTCGAGATTCTTTTGATTTAATGTTTTATCCCGATTTGATTGTTTTGTTAATCCCTTCAACTTTCATGTTGATCTCGTTCCTATTCGAAACCCCGAAACTTGACTTTTCTAGCTTCAAGGGCAAAACAGTCTTTTCACACTAAATCTGTACCCAATATTTGATATTCCCGAAACCCACGAAACATATACTTTTTGGAAACTAGATATTTCGACGATCATTTCTTCCTTCTTCGTCGATTTCATCCGAAGTCCCGAAAACCACTATTTCAGCCTTTCAAAGTTCTTAAGTGGTGGAGCCCATTTTCATTGGCTACAAGAACCCATCTCCCGTTTTCCCTTCTCCATTTTCCAGCACAAGAGAGGAGCCTAGGGTTTTCTTGCCTCCTTTCTTCTTCTTCTTGCTTTTCCTTCACTAGATTTCCACCAAATCTTGCACCAACATCAAAATAGAGATCACCATTCTCTTCCTCTCCTTGAAGGCTTCCTATTGGTACCATTTTTGAAGAAATCTCTTCTCTCCAAGATCTTCATTTAGCTTGCTTTGCTCATTTGGAGCACCTATTGGTAAGATCTCTCCCTAATCTCTTAGATTTGTGTTCTTATGGTCCTTGAGAAGCTCCATTTTCATTAGTAGGAGCTCTCTCTTCTTATTGCTTGTTTTGACCCATTTTAGGGTTTGTTTTGGGGGTTTTGTAGAGATTGTGTTCTTGACTTGCAAGTGTGATTAGGAGCTGGTTTTCCATTGATTAGAGGCCCAAGGCAAGTGGATGATTTGATACTTTTAGCTTTGAATGAGTTTTATGAAATGCATTATGATTTCACCAAATATTTTGTGATATTAATGGCTTGTTTAGACTTGAAATAAATGCACATTGGTGAATCTTGATAGCTTGTTTTATTCATGTATTAGATTGCTAATCAGGTTTAAGAAAGGAAGAGAAAAGATTGGAAAAAATGGAAAGACCCATTGAACTGCTGTAACAGAACCTGGGTTCTGTTACGCAGTTCACGCGGTCGACCGGCCCAGGGGCGCGGTCGACCGGGGACACTGGGACAGGTCCCCTGTTGGAAGACCAGCTGCACTGCGAGAATCCCTGTTTCGTAGTTCACGCGGTCGACCGGCCAAGGGGCGCGGTCGACCGGCCACACAGAGGTCAAGCTCTCTGAAGCCTGACCAAAATACTATTCACCCATTTATTTTACAACTCCCGGTCGACCTGGCCCTTGGCCGGTCGACCGAGCCCACTGTGTACCGGGTCGACCGGCCAAGGGCCAGGTCGACCGGCCCAACTGGAAAACCTACTGAAAAATAGATTTTTGCCCTATGTTAGATGGACTTTAAGTGGAACTTAGTGACCCTTTTTGGGGGCCCGTTTGACTTCTTTTGAGGATGGTTGAACCGACATTTCCTCACAGTTAATCCGGTTGTATCGGTACTTAACCTAATTCAATCTTAAACGGTACGGAACGACGGAATATCCTTTCTTTTATCTAAACGCGAAATTGGTTTGTTTAGATATCGCGAATCCGTTTTCCTTTCGATGACTGAGTAGGTTGTAAGGTACTACTAGATTAACGTTGTGCTTAGGATCCCCTCTTTATCATGTTTTGTTTATTTAAAATCCGACTAAAGTTTGAATACCTAAGGTGCATAAAGAGCCCGGAATGTCTCCAAACTCAAGGAGTACCAAGTGATCATCACAATCGACGTACGGGGTCCTTATTCACTTGATTTATATCGAATCCCGATACTTGTCCCGAATTTCTCAAATTATGATTTGTCTTGAATCCCGACAATAGCCCGAATTTCTCGAATTATGATTTGTCTTGAATCCCGATAATAGCCCGAATTTCTCGAATTATGATTTGTCTTAAATCCCGATAATAGCCCGAATTTCTCGAATTATGATTTGTCTTGAATCCCGATACTTGTCCCGAATTTCTCGAATTATAATTTATCTTGAATCCCGATAATAGCCCGAATTTCTCGAATTAAGATTTGTCTTGAATCCCGATACTTGTCCAGAATTTCTCGAATTATGATTTATCTTGAATCCCGATGATAGCCCGAATTTCTCGAATTATGATTTAGCATTCCCAAAAGTATTGAAAGTGTATCTTAGCATTTTTGCTAGCCTGTTTATACATGCCCGAATAAAATGAAATTAGTGCTTTTGAGCACCCCGTCCAGTCCGTTTATTTAAGTGCATTACATATGATTTGTACATGTCTTGTTTTACATGATTTGACCTATGAGTCGGCACCACTAAGCTTGGCTTTCCTTGCCGGTTTGATCCACCGACTTGGAGACCCTTTCCCGTCCCGCCAGCTGCAGTTTGGATCCCACTACCCGGTTATTACCGTGGTCTTGTCCCCGATGCCGCAGATTGCTACTGTGGTTCCCGATGCCCGGTTCGCTACCGTGGTCATGTCCCGTATTATATTATGTATATGTTACTTATGTTGCGTCTCCTCACTTCGGTGACTGAGACAACATCCCGATATGCTCATATCACTTCGGTGATAGAGGACTTAGCTATGTGTGGTTGCCATCTTGCTTGTTTCCCGTTTCCTTGGATACCTTACATGTTTTATATTGCACATGTATTTGAATAAATGATTCTCTCATTTTATGAAATTATTGTTTTGACAGGTTTAAATGTTTTCCAAGGTAATTTCGTTATTGATATGTCTTTTCACCTGCTTGCCAAACCGTCGTGTTTGACCCACTATTTTGGTACTCAGGTTCAGTTTCCCCGCCCCGAGCTGAGAGTTGTTGGCTGTGGAGCCATGAGTTGCAGGTTGCCTTGTCGGCTATGTCATGTAGACATTGTGCTTGACATCGGAGTTACGTCACATTTGGGTAGTGGATATTAGTTTGTTATTGTTCGGCTTTTATTAGCCTTTCTTGGGATTGTAATTAATACACATTGATACTTGTAACTTGAACATATATGGGAATGTAATATCCTATTACTGTCAGCTCTGTACTTTATTATGTTGGTTTATTCCAGTCTGATATGGTTCATAAAATGATAGCTTTATGCTAGAGGTTGTATGCGACGCGGAATCCGATGATGTCCACGGACTCCGGGTCGCATTGCCATGAAAGCTTCCGCAAAAATATTCAGAGAGTGTTGTGATTTTTGGATCCTCACACGCGCGGATCTTGGGAGAAATATAATCATCACTTACCTCCCCAATTCGCCCGCCCCCGAGGTCGAACCGCTGTAGGGATCCGGGTTTGGGGGCGTGACAAGGATCTTGAAAATGAAGGTTTTCTCCAAAAATGGTATCAAGATGAAGCTTTCAAGGAGAGGAAGAGAATGGTGGAATCCATTTTGATGTTGGTGCAAGTTTGGTGGAAGATTGAGTGATAGAAAGCAAGAAGAAGAAGAGAAAGGGAGTAAACCCTAGACAAGAGTTGCTTGAGCTGGAAAAATGGAAAAGAGAAAGAAAAGCTCTCTTATAAAGCAATTGAGAGTGGGCTCCACCCCTAAGAATTTTTGTGGGGTTGAAATTGTGGCTACCTGGACCTCGGATGAAATCGAGGATGAAGGAAGAAATGATTGTCGAAAGTTCTAGTTTCCAAAAAGTATATGTTTCGCGGGTTTCTGAAATATCAAACATTGGGTACAGATTTAGTGTAAAAAGATTGTTTTGCCCTTGAAGCTAGAAAAGTCGAGTTTCGAGATTCGGGACGGGAACGGGATCAGCATGAAAGTTGAAGAAGTTAACAATATGAGTAAAACGGGATCAAAAACACAAATCAATGGAATTTCAGAAAATCCCCCAAGTAAACGTAAAGTCATAAAAGGAACCCCCAAAGGGCGCCACTAATCACCAAGACACTCAAAATTTTCTAAAGCTATAACAAAACTATTCTAAACCCTAACTAAACCAAAATACACTAATCACGCTTAAGACTAACACACAACTTAATTAACATTAATCGAGGTCACTCGGATTGGGGTCTTACAATGATAGCATATTTCCCAAAAGTAAGTAGTCAATGTTTATACAAAAGATCATTTGATTAACATTCCCAAAAATAAAGGCCAACAAAGGTCAGTACAACCAAAACATTATCCCAAAAGAATGTGTTATCCACAATCCCCAAAAGGTATCGTATCTCGAGGCAACCAAATGTCTAGACGACATCATCGGCGTGCCACTCAACTAAACGTTGCTGTTCGTCAACCGCCTCCTCAAGCTCCGCCTCAGGATAACCAGCGTCTGGACCTGAGTACCAAAGAATGGTTCAAATACAACTGTCTAGCAGGTGGGCAAATGGATATAACAATACAACAATAAATGAATTTACCTTTGAAAACATTTAAACCTATTTAAACAGTAGTTTCTGTGAAAGGAATAAACATTTATTTAAAACATCTATGTAATATAAAAGCAAGTGAAGGTATCCAAGGAATTGGGAAACAAGCAAGATGGCAACCACACAAGCTAAGTCCTCTATTATCGAAGTGACAGGAGCATATCGGGACGTTAATATCTATCACACGAGGTGAGGAGATTCAACGAAATATACATATACATAAATTATACGAGACAGGACCACAGTAGCGAGCTGGGCATCGGGAACCACGGTAGCAAGCCGGGTATCGGGATGGGACCACGGTAATAAATCAGGCATTGGGATCCAAACTACAGCTGGCGGGACAGGAGGGGGATTTCCAAGTCGATGGATCAAACTGACAAGTTCATCCAAGTTTAGTGGTGCCGACTCATAGGTCACATAACAGAAATCAGAACGTGTATAAAATACATATGATGCACTTATATAAACGGGTGGGACGGGGTGCTCAAAAGTACAAATATCTCTTCATTCGGGCAATGCATAACGGGACTAGCAAAATGCTACAAATATAATTTCAATGGCTTCGAAAATGGCAATTCATAATTCATGAATTTTGGGAATGCATATTAAAATTCGGGAACAATAAAATACAATTGAGCTTTCAAAATTCCGGGATAAGTATTGGGATTCAAGACCAGTTCAAGGTGAATAGGGGTCTCGTATGTCAGTTTCAGTAATAATTTGGTACTCCTTGAGTTTGGGGACATTCCAGGCTCCTTATACACCTTGGTAATTTTAAAAGCTACGATGAATCTTGGTGGTGTGGTTTCTTTCTCAAATGGCCTCAAACATTGCCTATTAGATCTCCCTGACATAAAGGGGTTCTCAATAAACCGTCCCCAAGCAATTAAACATTACATTAATAATCTAAACAAAACCCCAAGTAAACAGTACACTTCGCTTGAGCGGACCCAGGAGTTCACTCTGGAGAAGTGGTCTCTAGAAGGGTTCGCTCGAGTGGACCTGTCTAGTACAAGATGGCTCGAACGAAGTTTCAGTTCGCACAAGCTGACCATTCTCTAGATGGGATTCTGGGAGGGTTCGCTCGAGGGAACTATCCACTGGATGGGTTCGCTCAAGGGAAGTGTCATGTTCGCTTGAGCGAATTGTCCAGAAACTGATTTCGGGAACAGTTATACTCCTTCATTTTTCTCTTCTTGCAAAACCCTTTTTGAGCCTCATTTATACACATGAATGAGAGGTCCAAACTTCCTTTAAACTTCACATAAATCTCCATCAAAACTCCACAACCATCCATCCAAACAACTCCTTCATTTCAATCACATTCAATCATAAGAGAGAGAGAAACCACCATCCACAAGGACTCATTTGTGCTATATCCAAGAGGTAAACACAAGATTATAAATCAACATTTCCAAGTCATTAATGAGCTAGTAAGACTCTTTCGTGTGCATTTATTTCACAATCAATGCAAGTCAAAATATGAGCATGGATAGAATAGCAAAATCAACCACATTTCTCATAAAATTCATCTAATACTAAAATATCTATTCATCCACTTGCCTTAGGTCTCTAACAAGCAAATCAAGTTCTAATCAAGCCTTTCTCAAAGATAACCTACAACACAATCAAAAACCCCCATATACAAACACTAAGATGGTCAAAACTAAAGGACAAGAAGGGAAAGCTTACAATAATGAAAATGGAGCTTCTCTAAGGTTAGAAGAACACAAGTCTAGGAGATAAGGGTCATGGCTTACTTGTAACGTTTGCAATTAGACAAGATTAACTCCAAAGAAGCTCCAATAAGGCTAGTTCACACTTCTAATGGTATCAATCAAGACCTCCCATGGAGAGGAAGAAGGAGATGACTTTCATTTCTCAATTTGTGCAAGGTTGGTAGTGATTTGGTGATGGAGGAGCAAGAAGAAAGGAGGGAAAGAAACCCTAGCTTGGGTGGGGCTTTTGAGTTGGAAAAGAAGAAGGGGAGAAGAGAAGAAGGGTTTGCCTTTCATAACAAGTGAAAGTGAGCTCCACTACTAGAAATCTTTTGGGGATGAAATGATGCTTTTCGGGACCTCGGATGAGTTCGACGAAGAAGGGGAAAATGATGATCGAAATATCTACTTTCTAGAAAGTATATATTTCAAGGGTTTTGGGAACATCAAATTTTGTGTCCAGATTTGGTGTAAAAAAGACTGTTTTACCCTCGACGCTAGGAAAGTCGGGTTTTGGGGTTTCGAACGGGCACATGATCAACACGAAAGTTGTAGAGAATAACGATATAATTCAAACGGGGTTGAAATACAATTTATTGGAGTCTCGAGTAATCCCCTAAGTAGACGCAAGGTCATAAAAAAAGGAACCCCTAAAGGGTCCCATCAATTACAAAGGCCCTCAAAATTCCCCAAAGCTATATAAAAAGCTATGTTAATCCCAACTCAACCAAAGTCCACTAATCACGCTTAGAACTAAAATATGACTTAATTAGTACTAATTGCGTTCACTTGGGTCAGGGTCTTACATCCTCCACCCCTTAGGGCATTTGGTCCTCCAAATGAAACATAAAACTCACCTCAGGTAGTAGATACGGATACTTCTTCTGGACTTGATCTCATAATTCCCACGTTGATTCTTCTAGACCATGATTTTCCCAGGGTACTTTCACCGAATGAATAGTCAGTGTCCTTAACTCTTGTTCCTTTGTAACAATGATCTGAACGGGCTTCTCAACATATGTAGCATTTTCTCAGATTTCCAACGGTTCATGCCTGAGTACATGTGAAGGATTGGGGACGTACTTCTTTAACATTGACACATGGAAGACGTTGTGTACACCTGAGTGTTCGGGTGGTAAGGCTAATCTATAAGCCACATCACCAATCTTGCTCATGATATCATACGGTCCAATCCGCTTGGATAGTTTGCCTTTTTGTCCAAATCTCAATGTTCCCGTCGTAGGTGACACTTTCAAGAAAACCTTGTCTCCTTCTTTGACCTGTAGATCTCTTCTGTGAGAGTCTGCATAGCTTTTCTATCTACTCCGGGCTACTTTTAGACGTTCTTAAATCAACTTGACTTTGTCGCTAGTTTCACTCATTATGACTGGTCCATGGAAATTGCGAACGCCTACTTCTTCCCAACACACGGGTGTCCTACACCTTCAGCCATACAAGGCCTCGAAAAGCACCATTCCAATACTCGAATGGTAACTATTATTGTGAGCAAACTCACACAACGGTAAGGTCTCATCCCATTGAGTCTTGAAGTCTAACACATAAGCACAGAGCATATCCTTAAGGGTCTGAATTGTCCTCTCTGACTGGCCATCTGTCTGTAGGTGGTAAGTTGTGCTGAACTGTAGCTTCGTACCCATGGACTCATATAATGTCTTCCAAAATCTCAAGAAGAATTTATTGTGTCCGTTAAATGTGATAGAAACTGGCTGTCCATGCCGACTGACAATCTCGTTGACAAACAACTCTGTCAAAGATAGCATGTGTACCTTCTTTTCTGTCCTCATAGGAATGAAATGAGCTGACTTGGTGAGACGGTCCACAATGACCCCATATCGCATCATTGCCTCTACTGGTTCCCGGTAGTCCCGAAACAAAATCAGTGGTAATGTGCTCCCATTTCCATTCCGAAATCTCTAACGGCTGTAACAACCCTGGAGGCTTCTAGTGCTCTGCCTTTATCAATTGACAAGTCATACAACGAGAGACAAATGTTGCAATTTCTCTCTTAATATTGTTACACCAAAATCTTCCTTTCAAGTTCTAATACATCTTCGTACTGCCCGGATGCATAGAATACTTCGTGCTGTGAGCCTCTGTCATGATGTCATTCCTCAGATCTTCAACGTTGGGTACACATAGGCGGTCACGGTAGTACAAAATTCCATCAACAATACAAAAATCAGGACGGTCTACTACATGCTTCGAAATCTTGGCCAACTCTGGGTCTTGCAATTGATTATCCTTGATCTTCTAAATGAAGGACGGCTTAGACACCAACATATTTGTAAGATCCCGATCCTACTTAAAATATTTAATTATATTTTAATTATAATATTACTATTATTTTAATTAAATATATTTTAGTTATTTAAGTGGGTAGGATTAAGTGGGGCACACGCTAGATTAGATGTGTGGATCGGTGAGTTGGGCTAACGGGTAGATGACCTGACTCGTAGTTTCACCCAATAACTTAAGCCTAGAGAATATTCCCTTTTAACCTAATCCCTAGTTTTAATAACCGCATGACTTTACTCTCCCTACTTTCGTCTGCAACTCCTCCCGTTAGTTTTCGTCTTCTTCTTCTTTCAGTTTCCCAAGCCATTGCAACTTTTGGATTCGGCCACTAGAATCTAGATCGGAGGATACTATCATTCTTCGCTCAACTTTCTTATCTCAGGTTATCCTATCCTCAAACCATTAGGGGTAGATCTATATTTTTGGGTTATCTCCTTTTTCTTTCCAATGGTAGATTTGGATAGGAATACTCATCTGAGCATTTGTTTTCCATCCTCTTTGTCAGATCGGTGATAGGATTATCCTCGAACGCTGTGGGAATCTCGGTTTGGGTATTGGTTAGGATCTGTGCATTTTCTTCAACCCCGGTAAAAAGGCAAGTACCTAAACATAATTTGTGAATTTAATATATGTGTTTTTCCTTGATTCCAATGTAGTGCATGTAGAAGCCTTTGATGCCCTCTTTTTTTTATATATAATATTGTGATGCTATTTTGCGTTGTGATGAGATCGGAGATTGGGGGTGATTGGTTTATTTTGTTAATGCGTTATTGTTGCATAATCTATGTCCCTTCCGTGGTATTGACCATGGGACCCAAGTGGGCCACCGTTTGCAAATTGGGTCCCCACATCTGATAGGGGACCTAGGGGCGAACCTGATGGTGGTAGACCTATGGGGATTGGGTCCCATCTGGCCCCTCATCTAATGGCTTACACGGTTTGGGGCGTCAATCATCAAAAGGGTCTTATTTTGGATGTTAGGTAGTGGTGTGGTCCACTGGGTGATTTGATCACAAATCTAGTCCGCTCATCCGGCCATATAGCCTTGGGCGACCATGTTAATGGGGGCTGATCGTGGGTTTTTGATCAGTGGGCCACTAACCATTCTGTGACAAGAAGAACTCGTTGAGCACATTACAGAACTCGTTCTGTGTTCTGTGACAAGAAGAAGAAAATGGAGATGACGATGATGTCATCCCATGTCACTCCCATGTGACTTTAGTGCAGAATTGAAGGGATGAATGGAAAGGTGGAATTTGGAGATTTGAGAGTGCATGGGAAAAATTAGCCTTCACCCAGGTTACAGAATTGATTTTTAAGTTATGTTAAATTGTATACCTTGCCCTTTTAGTTTATGGAAATTAGGAAAAAGACCCTGGTGGTGTTATAAACTCAAATTAGACCCTTTCTCTTATTTTAAATGTGGACAATATTTTTGGATGGGTTCTTAGGTTTTCTAAAATTATAAATTAAGGATTGTTACTTCTTATTATTATTTGCAAATTAATTTTTAAAGGTATCTTTGATTTTTAATGTGTTAAAATTATGTTTTTGTACTTTATTAATTGGATTTTTGGACCTGAGTAAATACCGTTCGGGCACACGGAATATTACTAACATAGTATTTAGTACTTTGTATGACCTCGGGGAAATCCTAATGGATTCGAGTTCAACCCATCTCTATTGGAAAACCCTTAACTGAGTCTATGCACCATTGATGGAGAAGGGATGCGTTGATCTTTTATCTATTAGAGATTCATGTGGTTGTTGGGTACGAGACCTTATGTTTGACCTTAGGATCGATTAGTATCTATCTCTCAACCTTCGCATGCATATATATGTTGGTTTAGGATTTGTATTCCTTTAGATGCATACCCTATTGTGTGTTATGGACTATAAAGTAGCTTGACAAATTTTGTATGATGATTTGATTATGATATGGAATGTGGAATGGCCAGCACTTTACTTTGACTTAGGACTCTTGTGTCGGAGCTTTATTATTCAGGTCTACTATGCTTATATGTTTATGTTTTTGTGGGTCATTTTATGGACGACTGCAGATCGATATATGGACGGTTGATCAACAATGTGACCGGATCACTTATAATCCGCTATGAATGTGAACAGGTTATCCTGTATTTTTAATTTGATCGGTTTATGACCACCGACGTTATGGACGGGCTTTCCCGATTTATTTCGGGCTGACCAACCAAAACGGAGACACTTGTCTTCGTGTGAATTAAATTGCTCTTTTTGCTTTGTTTGGATTATGTTTTACGTTCTTTCGTGTCATTGTCATTGTCATTACTTCTATATGTTCACACTTGTCTATATTCTTCCTGTATTGTATTGAATTTCGAATTATGATTATGTACTTGCTATTTACTTTGTAATATTTGGTGCATAGGTACCGAGCCCCACTTTACCGAGGAGACAGCGGTGGGTCAAACTTTTCAAATGTTTGAGGCAACTGACGAACTCGTGTGGAATGCCGGAGATGGCTTTGGAGCCGTCTGAGCCTGCATAAGAGCGAATGCCATCTTAGAATGCTTAGATGAAATTTCTTTCCATGATTAGACTTCTTTATTAAATTGTTTAATTCATTTTGCAACTTGAATTATTAATGTTTATCTGATTTTTCTGTTGGGTTTCATCTATGAACATTTGATACCAATTGAAAAAAGCTTCCGCTGCATTTAATGAAATTTATTTTGACTCACCACGGGTTGAAATTTTATGTGGGTCCACTTTTGGAAGCTATTAAACACGGGAATTTGAATTTGGCTTTAATTTTTCACGTTTTTCCAATTCCTATTTTGGGGGACGTGACAGTTGGTATCAGAGCCAAGCTTTATGTGCTAACTTTAAAGTCTATAGAATTGTTTGTTAGCTTGTTTCATAGGATCTAACCCATCATTATTTCAAGTTGTCATTGCATTCGGATACTGTTGAATTTGTTGGATGAAGGAAACCGATTCAGACATGCCGGATCTTAGCATTGTAGGCAGAAAGATTGTTGAAATCTGGATGTTAAGAATATTTGGCATTTATCACAGAGGTCAAACAGTCCAAAGGGGTGGAGGATATTCCAGTGGTCTGTGAGTTCCCGTATGTTTTCCCGAATGAAATTCCAGGCTTACCACTAGTCGGGGAGATAGACTTTTTAATTGAATTGGTGTTAGGGACAGCTGCAATTTCTAGAGCTCCATGTAGAATGGCTCCAGCAAAACTCAGAGAATTGAAAACTCAATTGCAGGATTTGTTAGATTAGGGATTTGTGAGACCAAGTGTATCACCTTGGGGTGCAATGGTCCTATTTGTGAAAAAGAAGGATGGTTCTGTGAGGATGTGCATAGATTATAGACAACTTAATCAGGTCACAATCAAGAACAAATACCCTCTCCCAAGGATCGATGAATTGTTTGACCAACTTCAGGGAGCTGAATATTTCTCAAAGATAGACTTGAGATCAGGATATCACAAGCTCAGAGTTCGAGATCAAGACATTCAAAAGACAACATTCAGAACGAGATATGGCCACTACCAGTTTTTGGTAATGCCATTTGGGTTAACCAATGCTACAGGAGTATTTATGGCCTTGATGAATAAGATATTCGCTGCATTTCTCGACCAGTTCATTGTTGTTTTTATAGACGACGTGTTAGTATATTCTCGGTCTCGAGAAGATCATGGGCAGCATTTGAGATCAGCATTGCAGACTTTGAGAGAGCTTCAACTATATGCCAAGTCGAGTAAGTGCAAATTTTGGCTTTAGCTAGTAATTTTCTTGGGTCACATCATCAGCAAGGAAGGATTGGTTGTAGATCTAGGAAAAACTGAGGCAGTGGTCAAGTGGCAGAGACCCATGTCA
Organism: Camphora micrantha; assembly: GCA_003546025.1. NCBI lineage: Eukaryota > Viridiplantae > Streptophyta > Magnoliopsida > Laurales > Lauraceae > Camphora > Camphora micrantha. Next base: position 76,958 of record QPKB01000084.1, on the reverse strand, counting down.
GTAACAGAGATTCGTAGTTTCTTGGGTTTAGTAGGTTACTGCAGGAGATTTGTGAAAGGATTTTCATCCATTGCCGCTCTTTTGACCAGATTAACACAAAAAGATGTACCGTTCGTGTGGACTGACGAATGTGAAGCAAGTTTTTAGGAGTTAAAGAATAGGTTGACTACAGCTCCAGTGCTCACATTGCCTACGGAGAATGGTAAATTTGTTATTTATATGGATGCCTCGAAAGTTGGATTGGGATGTGTACTTATGCAAGATGGGAAAGTAGTGGCTTATGGCTCGAGACAATTGAAAAGGCATGAGAAAACGTATGCCACTCATGATTTGGAACTTGCAGCAGTGGTCATGGCATTGAAGATGTGGCATCATTATCTCTACGGTGAGAAGTTTGAAATTCATTCAGACCATAGAAGTCTTCAATATTTGTTTACTCAGCCTGAATTGAACATGAGACAGACCCAATGGATGGAATATATAAAGGATTTTGACTTTCCGATCAAATATCATCTCGGGAAAGCCAATGTAGTAGTTGATGTATTGAGTACAAGGGCAGCAACTAATGCATGTTTGAGAGCGGAATGGTCTTGGGCAAAAATTTTCCTCGATTTGGGAGTGAATTTGCAGCCAATCGATGACAAGGTTATGTTGGCTCACATGTTTGTTTGGGAACCATAAATTTTGAACAAGATCAAAAGCAGACATGCAAAGGATCTAGAGCTAGCTTGAATGATTGAACAGATTGACTGCAGACCAGATTTCAGATTGTTGGAGGGTGTGTTGTACTTTTAAGACCAATTATGTGTGCCAAATATAGAAGAACTTAAGAATGAGATCATGACAGAGGTATATCATTCCCGCTATACTATTCATCCGGGTAGTACAAAGATGTACCAGAACCTGCGTAATCATTATTGGTGGAGTAATATGAAGAGGGATGTAGTAGGATTTACAGCAAGGTGGTTGGTGTGTCAATAAGTAAAGGCAGAACGGAAGCAACCCCCAGGACTTTTAAAACAGTTGGAAGTGCCCGACTGGAAATGGGAACATATAGCGATGGATTTTATCTCTGGGTTGCCATCAATGCATAACAAAGATAGTATCTGAGTGATAGTAGACATGTTAACAAAGTGGCACATTTCTTACCAATGAGCAAGAAGACACCGCGAGATGAGTTAGCTCGAATGTATATGGAGAAGGTTGTCACAATTCATGGAGTTTCGTTATCGATTGTATCAGACAAAGATCCTAGATTTTTTGGCAAATTATGGACTGAACTTCAGGAAGCTCTGGGCACAATGTTGAGTTTCAGTACAGTGTATCATCCTCAGACCGACGGTCAAACTGAAAGGACTAACAGACATTGGAGGATATGTTGCGAGCTTGCATCCTTGATTATGGGAAGGACTGGCAGAAAAGTCTCCCATTGTGTGAGTTTGCATACAATAATAGTTATCATTCCAGTATTGGCATGGCACCATTTGAGGCATTGTATGGATGTCAATGCAGGACCCCAATCTGTTGGGAGGAGATAGGTGTCAGGAGTTTTCATGGTCCATCTATTGTTAGTGATACTAGTGAGAAAGTGAAGCAAATCCATGATCGGTTGAAAATTGCAAGAAGCCGACAAAAGAGTTATGCAGACTTGAAGAGGAGAAATATTCAATTCGAGATTGGCGAACATGTGTTTTTAAAGGTTTCACCAACGCGAGGAACATTGAGGTTTGGGCAAAAAGGAAAATTATCCCGGAGATATATTGGTCCATTTGAGATCTTGGAAATGATTGGAGAAGTTGCTTACAGATTGGCCTTACCAGCAGCGTTGTCAGCGGTGCATAATGTTTTTCATGTCTCGATATTGAAAAAGTATATCGCAGACCCATCTCACGTGTTCCAGTATGAGCCATTGGAATTACAGCCGGATATTACTTATGTTGAGCAACCGACTCAAATCATCGACATGAAGGAGCAAGTTCTCAGGACTCGAACAATACATTGGGTGAAAGTTCAGTGGGAGCACCATAGTCCTCGAGAAGCCACTTGGGAACTCCGTGACCAAGTGAAGAAGCTTTATCTGCATCTTCTTCAATAGGTATGATTGCATTTGGAGGATCAAATGTCCTAGGGGGGGAGAATGTAAGATCCCTGTCCCGCTTACAATATTTAATTATATTTTAATTAGAATATTCCTATTACTTTAATTAAATGTTTTTTAGTTATTTAAGTGGGTAGGATTAAGTGGGGCACACGTTAGATTAGATGTGTGGATCGGTGAGTTGGGCTAACGAGTAGATGACCTGACTCGTAGTTTGACCCAATAACTTAAGCCTAGAGAATATCCCCTTTTAACCTAATCCCTCGTTTTAATAACCGCATGACTTATCTCTACCTACTTTCGTCTGCAACTCCTCCCATTTGTTTTCGACTTCTTCTTCTTTCAGCTTCCGAAGCCATTGCAGCTTTTGGATCCGGCCACTAGAATCTAGATCGGAGGATATTATCATTCTTCGCTCAACTTTCTTATCTCAGGTAACCCTCTCCTCAAATCATTAGGAGTAGATTTATATTCTTGAGTTATCTCCTTTTTCTTTCCAATAGTAGATTTAGATAGGAATACTCATCTGAGCATTTGGTTTCCATCTTCTTTGTCAGATCGGTGATAGGATTATCCTCGAACGCTATGGTAATCTCGGTTTGGGTATTGGTTAGGATCTATGCATTTTCTTCAGCCCCGGTAAAAAGGCAAGTACCTAAACATAATTTGTGAATTTAATATATATGTTTTTCATTGATTCTAGTGTACTGCATGTAGAAGCCTTTGATGCCCTTTTTTTTATACAATATTGTGATGCTATTTTGCATTGTGATGAGATCGGAGATTGGGGGTGATTGGTTTATTTTGTTAATGTGGTACTCTTGCATAACCTGTCTCCGTTCCGTGATTTTGACCATGGGACCCAAGTGGGACACCGTTTGCAGATCGGGTCCCCACATCTGATAGGGTACCTAGGGGCGAACCTGATGGTGGTAGACCCATGGGGATTGGGTCCCATGTGGCCCCTCGTCTAATGGTTTACACGGTTTGGGGCATCAATCATCAAAGGGGTTTTATTTTGGATGTTAGGTAGTGGTGGGGTCCACTAGGTGATTTGATCACAAATCTAGTCTGCTCATCCAGCCATATAGCCATGGGCGACCACGTTAATGGGGGCTGATCGTAGGCTTTTGATCAGTGGGCCACCAACCGTTCTGTGACAAAGAGAACTTGTTGAGCACATTACATAACTCGTTCTTTGTTCTGTGACAAGAAGAAGAGAATGGAGATGACAATGATGTCATCCCATGTCACTCCCATGTGACTTTAGTGCAGAATCGATGGGATGAATGGAAAGGTGGAATTTGGTGATTTGAGAGTGCATGGGAAAAATTAGCCTTCAGCCATGTTACAGAATTGATTTTAAGTTATGTTAAATTGTGTACCTTGCCCTTTTAGTTTATGAAAATTAGGAAAAAGACCCTGGTGGTGTTATAAACTCAAATTAGACCCTTTCACTTATTTTAAATGTGAACAATATTTTTGGATGGGTTCTTAGGTTTTCTAAAATTATAAATTAAGGATTGTTACTTTTTATTATTATTTGTAAATTAATTTTTAATGGTATCTTTGATTTTTAATGTGTTAAAATTATGTTTTTGTACTTTATTAATTGGATTTTTGGACCTGAGTAAATACCGTCCGGGCACCCGATATATTACTAACATTGTATTTAGTACTTTGTATGACCTCGGGAAAATCCTAATGGATTCGAGTTGAACCCATCTCTACTGGAAAACACTTAACTGGGTCTATGCACCATTGATGGAGAAGGGATGCATTGATCTTTTATCTATTAGAGATTCTTGTGGTTGTTGGGTACAAGACCTTATGTTTGACCTTAGGATCGATTCGTATCTATGTCTCAACCTTCGCATGCATATATATGTTGGTTTAGGATGTGTATTCCTTTAGATGCATACCCTATTGTATGTTATGGACTATAAAGTAGCTTGGCATGTTTTGTATGATGATTTGATTATGATATGGACTATGGAATGGCCATCACTTTACTTTGACTTAGGACTCTTGTGTCGGCGCTTTATTATTTAGGTCTACTATGTTTATATGTTTATGTTTATGTGGGTCATTTTATGGACGACTGCAGATCGGTATATGGACGGTTGATCACCGATGTGACCGGATCACTTATAATCCGCTATGAATGTGAACAGGTTATCCTGTATTTTAATTTGATCGATTTATGACCATCGACGTTATGGACGGGTTTTCCCGATTTATTCGGGGCTGACCACCCAAAACGGAGACACTTGTCTTCGTGTGAATTATATTGCTCCTTTTGCTTTGTTTGGATTATGTTATACGTTCTTTCGTGTCATTGTCATTGTCATTACTTCCATACGATCACACTTGTCTATATTCTTCTTTTATTGTATTGAATTTCGAATTATGATTATGTACTTGCTATTTACTTTGTAATATTTGGTGCATAGGTACCGAGCCCTACTTTACCGAGGAGACGGAGGAGGGTCAAACGTTTCAAACGTTTGAGCCAACTGACGAACTCGAGTGGAATGCCGGAGATGGCTTTGGAGCCGTCTGAGCCTGCATAAGAGCGAATGTCATCTTAGAATGCTTAGATGAAATTTCTTTCCATGATTAGACTTCTTTATTAAATTACTTAATTCATTTTGCAACTTGAATTATTAATGTTTATCTGATTTTTCTGTTAGGTTTCATTTATGAACATTTGACACCAATTGAATAAAGCTTCCGCTGCATTTAATGAAATTTATTTTGACTCACCACGGGTTGAAATTTTATGTGGGTCTACTTTTGGAAGCTATTAAACACCGAAATTTGAATTTGGTTTTAATTTTTCACCTTTTTGCAAGTCCTATTTTGGGGGACGTGACAATATTGGCTAATATCACACCCTTCTTCTGTGGCTGTAGGTCTATTTTGAACTGATCAAATTGTTCAAAGATACAAGTGCCACTTAGATTTGCCAAGTCTACTGATTTTCTGCTCAAAGCATCAGCAACTACATTTGCCTTCCCTGGGTGATATTTGATTGGGAAGTAATAATCCTCGATATATTCCATCCATCTTCTCTTTCTCATGTTTAGTTCCTTCTGAGGAAACAAGTACTGTAGGCTGCGGTGGTCAGAGTAGGCTTCGAACTTCTCTCCATAAGGATAGTGTTTCCACATTTTTAATGCAAAGATGATCGCTACCAACTCAAGACCATGGGTTGCATAATTTTTCTCGTGACCTTTCAACTGTCAGGATCAATAGGCAATTACTTTTCCATCTTGCATCAACAAACAACCGAGTCCAACATTCGAAGCATAGGTAAAAATGGTAAAACCGCCACTTCCAGATGGTAAGGTAAGGACTGGTGCTGTAGTCAATCTCTTTTTCAGCTCTTGAAAGCTAGCTTCACAATGATCTATCCACACATACAGTATACTCTTTCTAGTCAACTTCGTCAATGGTGACGCAATCGATGAAAATCCTTGCACAAACCTCCGGTTATAGCCTGCCAATCCCAGAAAACTTCTGATTTCTGACACATTCTTCGGTCTTTCCCACTTCACTAATGTCGCGACCCTGGACCGGGTCCCCAAGCAGGCCTAATCCGGGATCAGGACTAATTTGATTTTTTGATTGTGTCTAATGATGGATGATGAATTAATTTAAACCCAAAACGTATACGAGTCTACCAAAGAGTACCACTCGTACACGCAATTTCCCACAGGTGTCCGCGGTGAGGATATCACATCAACATGAATATTTCTTTTATGTGCGGAAGCGTGTAGCAAATCTATTTCATACATTCATGTCCAAGATAATAGGATTAACACATATTTAATACCAGTATCAAAATGAGCAATGATCATTAGTGCTATAACCCCAAAAGAAAGTTAAGGTTTACAACAATATCGTTTAATTACATTGTCCCCAAAAATAGAGGCCAACAAAGGCCAATAAAATAAAGTATCAAGTTCCCAAAATAATTGGTTAGTTTCTATCCCAAAATATTTCGCAGCTAAAGCACCCGAATGTCTAGAAGACATCATCGGCGTGCCACTCAACTAAGCGATGCGGTTCTCCGACTGCCTCCTCGTGCTCCTCCTCGGGGAGACCGATAACGGGACCTGAGTACCAAAGCAAAGGGTCAAACACGACGGTTTGGCAGGTGGGTGAAAAGACATATCAATAAAGAAATTACCTTGGAAAACATTTAAACCTGTCAAAACAATAATTTCATAAAACGAGAGAATCATTTATGCAAATACATATGCAATATAAAACATGTAAGGTATCCAAGGAAAAGGGAAACAAACAAGATGGCAACCACACATAGCTAAGTCCTCCACCATCGAAGTGACATGAGCATATCGGGATGTTATCTCAGTCACCGAAGTGAGGAGATGCAACATAAGTAACATTTACATATACATAATATAATACGGGACATGACCACGGTAGCGAACCGGGTATCGGGACAAGACCACGGTAATAACCGGGTAGCGGGATCCAAACTGCAGCTGGCGGGACGGGAAGGGGTCTCCAAGTTGGTGGATCAGACCGGCAAGGAAAGCCAAGCTTAGTGGTGCCGACTCATAGGTCAAATGACAAATTAAATCATGTATAAAACATATCAAGTGCATGTATGTAAACGGGAAGGACGGGATGCTCAAAGGCACAAGTATCATTTTATTCGGGCATGTATAAACGTGCTTGCAAAATGCTAAAATATACTTTCAATACTTTCGGGAATGATAAATCATAATTCGAGAAATTCGGGACAAGTGTCGAGATTCAAGATAAATCAGGTGAGTAAGGACCCGTATGTCCATTGTAATAATGATTGGTACTCCTTGAGTTTGGAGACATTCAGGGTGTGAGACCCCGACCCGAGAGGCCCAGATTAGTGTTTTTGGAGCTGTGTTTAGCTCTAAGTGTGTTCCGTGGTTTTTGGTTTAATTTGGATTAAAATAGCTTTGTTATAGCTTTGGGATATTTTGAGTGTCTTGGTTTTAGTGTGGGGCCCTTTGGGGGTTCCCTGTTTATGGTTTTTCGTGTACTTGAGATTTTATCTTGGTTTTCTCGATTTGTATTTTATCCCGATTTACTTGTTTTGTTAATACCTTCAACTTTCATGTTGATCCCGTTCCCGTCCCGAACCCCGAAACTTGACTTTTCTAGCTTTGAGGGCAAAATAGTCTTTTCACACTAAATCTGTACCGGATTATTGTTATTCCCGAAACCCGTGAAACATATACTTTTTGGAAACTAGATATTTCGACGATCATTTCTTCCTTCTTCGTCGATTTCATCCGAAACCCCGAAAACCACTATTTCAGCCTTTCAAAGTTCTTAAGTGGTGGAGCCCATTTCATTGGCTATAAGAGAACCCATCTCTTCTTTCCCTTCTCCATTTTCCAGCACAACTGAGCCTAGGGTTTCTTGCACCCTTTTCTTCTTCTTCTTGGCTTCTCCATCATCAAGAGACAACCAATCTTGCACCAACATCTCATAAGATTACATCATCTTCTTCACCACCTCAAGAGCTTCCTATTGGTACCATTTGTGGAGGAATCCCATCTCTCCAAGACCTTCTTTTGACTTGCTTTGCTCATTTGGAGAACCTATTGGTAAGATCTCTCCCTAATCTTCTAGATTCAAGTTCTTTTGGTCCTTGAGAATCCCCATTTTCATTATTAGAAGCTCTCTCTTCTTATTGCTTGTTTTGACCCATTTTAGGGTTTGTTTTTGGGGGTTTTTGTAGAGATTTTGTTCTTGGCTTGCAAGTGTGATTAGAGCTGGTTTTTCATTGATTAAAGACCCAAGGCAAGTGGATGATTTGATACTTTTACATTTGAATGAGATTTGATAAAATGCATTATGATTTCATCAAGTATTTTGTGATATTAATGGCTTGTTTAAACTTGAAATAAATGCACATTTGAGAGCCTTGATCGCCTGTTTTATCCATGTATTAGATTGCTAAACATGTTTGAAAGAATGTAGAAAGGAATGGAAGAAAAGGAAAAAGACCACTGCACTGCTGTAACAGAACCTGGGTTCTGTTACGCAGTGTACGCGGTCGACCGACCAAGGGCGCGGTCGACCGGCGACACTAGAACATGCCCCCAGTTGACAGACCTGCTGCACTGCGGGATTCTCTGTTCCGCAGTGCACGCGGTCGACCGGCCAAGGGCGCGGTCGACCGGCCATACAGAGGTCAGGCTCTCTGGGGCCTGACCAAAAGACTGTTCACCATTTTAAGTTACAACTCCCGGTCGACCTGGCCCATGGGCGGTCGACCGAACCCCTATGTACGCGGTCGACCGGCTATGGGCCAGGTCGACCGGCCCAACTGGAAACCTGCTGGAAAAACTGATTTTTGTCCTATGTCTAGATGGACTTTAAAGGGACTTTTGGCCCTTTGTTAGGTGGACTTTAAAGGGACCTTTGGCCCTCGTTAGATGGACTTTCAACGGACTTTTGCCCCATGATTAGGTGGACCTTAAATGGACTTTTTGTCCTGTGATTAGATGAACTTTAAATGGAACTTAGTGACCTTTTTGTGGACCCGTTTGACTTCCTTTGAGGATGGTTGAACCGACATCACCACACGGTTAATCCGGTTGTATCGGTACTTAACCTAATTCAATCTTGAACGGTACGGAACGACGGGATATTCTTTCTCTTATCTAAACGCGAAATTGGTTTGTTTGGATATCGCGAATCCGTTTTCCTTTCGATGACTGAGTAGGTTGTAAGGTACTACTAGATTAACGTTGTGCTTAGGTTCCCCTCTCTATTAGGTTTTGTTTATTTAAAATTTGATTAAGGTTTGAATACCTAAAGTGCATAAAGAGCCGGAATGTCCCTAAACTCAAGGAGTACCAAGTAATCATTACAATCGACATACGGGGTCCTTATTCACTTGATTTATCTTGAAACCCGATAATAGCCCGAATTTCTAGAATTATGATTTGTCTTGAATCCCGATAATAGCCCGAATTTCTCGAATATTGATTTAGCATTCCCGAAAGCATTGAAAGTGTATTTTTAGCATTTTTGCTAGCCCGGTTATACATGCCCGAATGAAATGAAATTAGTGCTTTTGAGCACCCCGTCCCGCCCGTTTATTTAAGTGCATTGCATATGATTTGTACATGTCTCATTTTACATGATTTGACCTATGAGTCGGCACCACTAAGCTTGGCTTTCCTTGCCGGTTTGATCCACCGACTTGGAGACCCCTTCCCGTCCCGCCAGCTGCAGTTTGGATCCCGCTACCCGGTTATTACCGTGGTCTTGTCCCTATGCCGCAGATTGCTACTGTGGTCCCCGATGCCCGGTTCGCTACCGTGGTCATGTCCCGTATTGTATTATATTATGTATATGTTACTTATGTTGCATCTCCTCACTTCGGTGACTGAGACAACACCCCGATATGCTCATGTCACTTCGGTGATAGAGGACTTAGCTTTGTGTGGTTGCCATCTTGCTCGTTTCCCGTTTCCTTGGATACCGTACATGTTTTATATTGCATATGTATTTGGATAAATGATTTTCTCGTTTTATGAAACTATTGTTTTGACAGGTTTAAATGTTTTCTAAGGTATTTTCCTTATTGTTATGTCTTTTCACCCGTTTGCCAAACCGTTGTGTTTGACCCACTATTTGGTACTCAGGTTCAGTTTTCCCGCCCCGAGCTGTGAGTTGTTGGCTGTGGAGCCATGAGTTGCAGGTTGTCTTGTCGGCTATGTCCTGTAGACATTGTGCTTGACATCGGAGATACGTCACATGTGGGTAGTGGATATTAGTTTGTATTGTTCGGCTTTTATTAGCCTTTCTTGGGATTGTAATTAATACACATTGATACTTGTAACTTGAACATATATGGAAATGTAATATCCTGTTACTGTCAGCTCTGTATTTTATTTATGTTGGTTTATTCCAGTCTGATATGGTTCATAAAATGATGGCTTTATGCTAGGGGTTCTATGCGACGCGGAATCCGATGATGTCCACGGACTCCGGGTCGCATTACCACGAAAGCTTCCGCAGAAATATTCAGAGAGTGTTGTGATTTTGGATCCTCACACACGCGGATCTTGGGAGAAATACAATCACCCCTCACCTCCCCGGACCTCTTCTTAGGATCCCGGTCTGGGGTCGTGACACCGGGCTCTTTATACACCTTAGGGATTTTCAAACTTTTAAATGAACTTCAAAACAAACGGAACCTCAAAAGAGATCCTAAGTACAATGTTAATCTTGAAGCATCGTACAACCTACTAAGTCACCGAAGGGGATAGGATTCATGATACCCAAGCGTACAAACCTTGTGCATAGTCATAAAGGGGGTATCCCGTTGTCCCGTACCGTTCAAGATTGAATTAGGTTAAGTCCCGATACAACCGGATTAACCTTAAGAAATGTCGGGCCGAACAATCTCTTGCTAGGTCAAGTGAGTCCAATAAAAAGGTTAACCAAGTTCCACCTAAGTCCATTTAAGAAAAGAGTAAAAATCACTTCCCAGGAGAGATTCATAGTTGGCCCGGTCGACCCGGCCCTTGCCCTGTCGACCGCGTACATTGCAGTCCCGGTCAACCTGAGGAGGTCTAGTCGACCCCTCTCACGAATGCCCGGTCGACCGAGCCCTTGGCTGGTCGACAGGCAATTGTAAATAAAAAGGAGTGAACAGTGTTTTGGTTAGGTTCCAGAGAACCTGACTCCCGTGTGGCCGGTCGACCGAGCTCCCTGGCCGGTCGACCGCGTGAACTGCGTAACAGAACCCAGGTTCTGTTTTCTGCAGTGCAATGGGTCGTTCATCAGAGGTCCTAACCCCGTGTGGCTGGTTGACCGCGTGAAGTGCGTAACAGAACCCAGGTTCTATTTTCTGCAGTGCAATGGGTCATCCATTTTTCTTCATTCCTTTTCTACATTCTTAAAACTTGATTAGCAATCTAAATCATGGATAAAACAAGCTAACAAGATTCACTATTGTGCATTTATTTCAAACCTAAACAAGCCATTAATATCACAAAATATTTGGTGAAATCATAAATGCATTTCATAAAACTCATTCAAAGCTAAACATATCAAAACATCCACTTGCCTTGGGTCTCAAATCAAAGGAAAACAAGCTCATATCCACACTTGCAAGCCAAGATCTCAATCGCTACGAAAACCCCCAAAACAAACCCTAAAATGGGCCAAAACAAGCAATAAGAAGAGAGAGCTCCCAATAACGAAAATGGAGCTTCTCAAGGACTATAAGAACACAAATCTAGAAGATTAGGGAGAGAGCTTACCAATAGGTGCTCTAAATGAGCAAGCCAAGCTAAATGAGGATCTTAGAGAAATGAGATTTCTTCAAAAATGGTATCAATGGAGAGCCCTTGAAGTGGTGAAGAAGACGATGAAGTCCTTTTTTGATGTTGGTGCAAGTTGGTAGTATCTTGATGATGGAAAAGCCGAGAAGAAGAAGAAAGGAGGCAACAAACCCTAGACAAGGGAAAGTTGCTGGAAAAGAGAAAAAGGGAGGGGAAGAGCTCTCTTTTATAAGCAATACAAGTGGGCTCCACTAACTAGCAACCTTGTTGGGCTGAAATAGTAGTTCTCGAGACCTCGGATGAAAACGACGAAGAAGGAAGAAATAATCGTCGAAATTTCTACGTTCCAAAAAGTATATGTTTCGCGGGTTTCGGGAATATTAAATATTGGGTACAGATTTAGTGTAAAAAGACTGTTTTGCCCATGAAGCTAGAAAAGTCGAATTTCGAGATTCGGGACGGGAACGGGATCAGCATGAAAGTTGAAGGGATTAACAAAATAAGTAAATCGGGATAAAACACCAAATCAAAAGTATCTCGAGTAATCCCCCCAAGTACACGTAAGTCATAAAAAGGAACCCCCAAAGGGCCCCACTAATTCCAAAGGCACTCAAAATTCCCAAAGCTATGACAAAGCTATTCTAAACCAACTAAACCAAAATCCACTAAACACACTTAGCACTAACACGCAACTTAATTAGTACTAATCGAGGTCACTCGGGTCGGGGTCTTACAACTAATGCCTCAATCTTGGACGGATCTACTGACAGCCCTTCTTTGGAGATGATGTGCCGCAAGAATGCTACTTGTTCTAACAAAAATTCACACTTGTTGAGCTTCACATACAGCTGGTTTTCTCTCAAAAGTTGCAGTGCTATCCTTAAGTGCTCTTCATGCTCTTCTTTGGTCGTGGAGTACACCAAAATATCATCAATGAATACTACCACAAACTGATCTAGATACTGTGCAAATATCTTATTCATCATTGCCATGAATACTGCCGGTGCATTAGTCAACCCAAATGGCATAACAAGGAACTCATAGTGACCATATCTTGTCCGGAAAGCTGTCTTCAGTACATTTGATTCTCTGACTCTCAGCTGTTGGTAACCGGATCTTAAGTCAATCTTCGAAAAATATGAACCACCTTGCAACTGATCAAATAATTCATCTATCCTTGGCAATGGGTATTTGTTCTTGATGGTTACTTGATTCAATTTTCGGTAATCAATACACATACTCATCGAACCATCTTTCTTCTTGATGAACAAAATTGGAGCTCCCCATGGAGAAATACTAGGCCTTACAAAACCTTTGTCTAAAAAATCCTGTAATTATATCTTCAATTCTCCCAATTCCGCCGGAGCCATCTGGTATGGTGCAATAGAGATCGGAGTGGTTCCCGGTAATAACTCAATGGTGAAGTCTATTTCTCTGATGGGTGACAATCCTAAAATCTCTTCTGAAAAAACATTGGAAATTCTAAACAATAGGATCTCCTCCACCCCTTGGGACTGTTTATCCTCCATGACAAATGCCAAATAGGTTTCACATCCACTTTTCAAAAGTCTATCAGCTTTTAATGCTGAGACAAACCATGCATGAGGATTCCTCCTCTCTCCATGAAATAACACTCCAGCCGGTGTTTCATCTAGTTTAAATGTGAGGGTCTTATGGAAACAATCCATCGTGGCATGGTACCCTACCGACCAATCCGTTCCTAGGATGACATCGAAGTCATGCATCTTTAATAAAATAAGATCTGCGGGTAACACCACTTCTCCTATCTGAATTGTACAACTAGGGTAAAAAGTTGTACACACAACTTGTTTACCTACTGGAGTAGCCACAGTCAAAATATACTCAAGTTCTCTATCATGCACATCTATCGACTTAGAAAATTCATGGAATATAAATGAATATGTAGAGCCAGGGTCAAATAAAATCCTAGCTTTAATTCCACAAACAAGGAGTGTACCTTCCACTACATTCCCTGCCGCTTATGCATCAGCTCTATTGACCGTGTAGACTTGTCCTCACTGATGTGGCCTGTTCTGAGCCTGCTGTGGCCTACCTTGTGGAACGTTTCTATTCTGTTGCGAGGGACGCTAATTCGGATTCTGTCCCTGTTGATGGGCCCGGTGCTGCTGTTATGGTCTATACTGGTGCTATGGTGCCTGTGGTTGAGGTGGCATTACCTGGATTTGGACAACCGGTATGTTTTGCGGTGGTACTAGATGCTGTGCTCCCTGGGGTTGCTGATTCTGCCTGTTCGGTCTTGGACAATCTTTTATCTGATGGTTCGTCGAACCTGTCAGGCCCCGACCCAGGTTTAATATAATTTACTATTATTTTAACTATGATTAGTCACTAGGCGGGATTAGTGGACGATTAGCTTGAGTTTCTAGTTAGATTAGAATTTTGAATAGCTTTGGGGAATTTTGAGAGTGTTGTGTTTGGTTTGACCGGGCCCAGGGTGGCCCATGTGACGCGTGTTAGTATGGGAATTTGATTTATTTGATTTTTGAAAAAATATGGATTTCGATATTTTTTAACTTGTCATTTTGATCCCAACAGCTTTCATGTTTGTTCTGATTGCATTTGAACCCCAGAAATCGTGTTTTTCGAGAAAAAGGACAAATCAGTCTTTTCACACACAAGTCTGTGCATAAATTTTGAAATTTGAAATATTTAAATATTTAAATCATGGAATTCTTTTATTTGTACAGAAATGACTCCTTTGATTTACTCTTATTTGTGTTTCGTTTCAATTGCATTTCAATGATTTTAGCATGGTATTTATAAAACTTGTATATCTTATCTGTATTATTCACCTGCCAGACCGTCGCGTCCGATATTCTTTTGTTTGGTGTCAGATGTCGGACCCTCAACCCTTAAGGCGGAGTGCGTGCGGGAGGCATTAGGGCCTCAGGTGGAGCACGAGTGGCAGCCAAATGATGTCATGTAGACGTCATGTTAGGTCTGGAGCTTCGATAACATCCTTTAGGGAATGACTTTATTTTGGGAACTTGTTTATGGCCTCTGTTGGCCTTGTTTGGGATGTATAACTTAATTTACTCTTGATTCTCACAACTTTAATCTTAACTTTGGGCTGCCCTCTTATGTATATATTCCTCTTTTGATACTAAACTTGTACACTTATCTTATGTTATATGTGATTTTTAGTTTGCTAAATGCTTCCGCATATTATCATTTGATGAGAAATTGACTCATTGATTGTGATGGATTGTTTGGGATCCTCACCGCGGAATCCTGTGGGAAAATTTATTAGCGCGTGCGGGCGAAATTTTCTGGCCCGTCGCGCCACGTTCCCCAGATTTAGGACTTGATTATCAGGGCCTCGGTCTGAAGGCGTGACAGGTCTTGGTATCAAAGCGAGAAATATGTCGGGCAATTAAAAGACATTAGAAACATAGGGACGTGGAGAGGATCCGATAGAGTTTCCATTAAATAGTTTTGCATGGGGATTGTGGGAATGTTTTTCTCGATATATTTTGTTATACTAACAAGTGGTTTTGCAGCAAAATGCCTCCACGCAGGGACCACACCAACACAAACCCTTCTTCCAACAATGCTCATACTGCAGGCTCCTGTGGAGATAATTCATTTCAGGACTTTATGCAGAGAATGATGGAATAGCAACAGAAAACAAATGAAATGATGATGGATCAGCAACGGAGAGCCAACGATAATCAGGCTAGATTGCAAGAGCAAATGGCTAAGAAAGATGAAGAATTAGCACAAGTGCAGAGACAATTACTGGAAGTGTTGGGTAGGAGACAAGAACCTGTACAATCACAACACATGGGTCCTCAAATTGTTATCAATAACCGTGACGACAACCCGAATGTATTATTTGAACGCTTCGGAAAAGAGGCCCAAACGGAATGAGGATCCTTTGACGGCAGATGACTGGCTAACTCACACCGAGAACATCTTTGATCTTTTTCAGTGCACGGGCAGACAACGAGTTCTCCTAGAAGCATCTATGTTTATTGGTTTGGCTGACATTTGGTGGAAAACACTCAAGGATGGCTATCAGGACATTGCTAATGATGTTGCATGGGTTACTTTCAAGGAGCAGTTCACTGAGAAGGATGTGCCCACCCATGTCAAGAGACAGATGGTGGTGGAGTTTTAGCTACTCACCCAAGGAGACATGACAGTCCTCGAGTATGTCACAAAGTTTGAGAGATTGTCTCGGTATGCACTAGAGCTCGTCGATACCGAGGAGAAAAAGATTATCAAATTCCTTGAAGGATTGGACCCTATCATTGAAAGGGATGCTTCAGGCGTTGTCCTACCGGCCACATTTAGAGAGGCAGTTAAACGAGCATATAAATTTGAAAATATCTATAACAAGATTATTAAGAATGACCAGAGGAAATGTTAGCAGCAGCAAGGACAGAAGCCCTATCAAGGCAAGAAGTCAAGGCCAGATCAGAACACCCAAAGGCAGGGTGGATGTGAGCACTGTGGCAAGAATCATCCTTCCCATCTATGTTATAGAGTCACGGGTGGATGATTTATGTGTGGCCTTATAGATCATTTGATGAAAGATTGTCCAAACAATAGAAACCATGGCAACAAGCCACCTCAGCAGAATCCGCAAGCAGCTCAGAATCAACACAGGCAGCCGCAGCAGCAGAACCAACAACAGCAGCCCCATCAACAACCTCAGAATTAGAATGCCCGTCCACCTCAGCAGAACAGTAATGCGCAACAAGGGCGACAGAACCAGAACAGAAACAGACCTCAACAACAAGGACGCATGTATCATTTGAATCAAGCAGACATGGATGCAATGGGCAACGTAATTGAAGGTATACTTTTTGTTTGTGGAATAGAGGCTAAAGTATTGTTTGATCCTAGATCCACACATTCATTTATATCTCCCATGTTCGCTAAATTGATTGATGTGTCTGCTAGCGAACTAGACTTTATTCTAACTGTCACAACACCATTAGGAAAACAAGTTGTTTGTAACACATATTACCCTAGTTGCACAATTAAAATAGGTGATGTTACTTTCCCAGCAAACCTTATCCTGTTAGACATGCATGACTTCGATGTCATTTTGGGGATGGAT
This sequence comes from Camphora micrantha, assembly GCA_003546025.1. Classification (NCBI taxonomy): domain Eukaryota; kingdom Viridiplantae; phylum Streptophyta; class Magnoliopsida; order Laurales; family Lauraceae; genus Camphora; species Camphora micrantha. The sequence goes on along the minus strand of QPKB01000084.1, from coordinate 60,427 downwards.
TGGTTGTTTGGACACCATGCCAATATGGATTGTTTTAACAAAACTATTTCCTTCAAGTTAGATGGAGCATCATCAGGGGTGGAATTTCATGGAGAGAAAAGGGTTTCATAGGCTGGTGTTACTTCAACATTGTCAGCAGTTAAATTATTGAGAAGCGGATGTGAGGGATTCATAGCATTTATTTCAGAGGACAAACAGTCCCAAGGGGTGGAGCAAATTCCGGTAGTAAGCGAATTTCCAGATGTATTTCTGGAAGAAATTCGAGGATTGCCACCAGTCAGGGAAGTAGAATTTACCATAGAGCTTATGCCAGGAGCAGCTCCAATTTCCATCGCACCGTATAGAATGGCTCCGACAGAATTGGGTGATTTAAAATTACAGTTGTAAGAGTTATTGAAGAAAGGTTTTATCAGGCCCAGCATATCACCGTGGGGAGCTCCGGTGTTATTTGTTAAGAAGAAAGATGGAAGTTTGAGAATGTGCATAGATTACAGAAGACTGAATCAAGTGATTATTAAGAACAAGTACCCATTGCCAAGAATAGATGAGCTATTTGATCAATTACAAGGAGCAAAGTATTTCTCGAAGATAGATTTGAGGTCTAGGTATTACCAGCTGAGAGTCAGAGAATCAAATGTACCGAAGACAGCCTTCCGAACAAGATATGGGCACTATGAATTTTTAGAAATGCCTTTTGGACTGACGAATGCTCCAGCAGTGTTCATGGCCCTAATGAACAAGATCTTTGCACCTTACTTGGATCAGTTCACTGTTGTCTTCATTGATAATATACTAGTATACTCCAAGTCTAGAGAAGAGCGTGAGCAGCACCTGAGGACATCACTGCAATTGCTAAGAGACAACCAGTTGTATGCAAAGCTCGAGAAATGTGATTTTTGGCTGACAAAAGTTTCTTCCCTCGGTCATATTATTTTCAAAGAAGGTTTGGCAGTTGATACGGCAAAGATAGAAGCAGTCATTAGTTGGGAGAGGCCGAAGAATGTAACCGAAATCAGAAGTTTTCTGGGTTTTGCAGGCTACTACAGAAGGTTTGTGCAGGGATTTTCATCGATTGCAGCACCTTTAACCAAATTAACCCGGAGAACGTGCCATTTGTATGGATAGAGCAATGTGAAGCAAGTTTTGAAGAATTGAAGAAGAGATTAACCACAGCTCCAGTTCTCACCTTACCTTCAGGCAATGGTAATTTTGTAGTCTACACGGATGCTTCGACCGTGGGACTTGGATGTGTACTAATGCAGGATGACAAAGTCAAAGCGTACGGCTCAAGGCAGCTGAAGGAGCACTAGAAGAATTATGCAACGCATGACTTAGAATTAGCAGCAGTTGTATTTGCATTAAAGATGTGGAGACACTATTTATATGAAGAAAAATTTGAGGTTCACTCGAATCACCGTAGTCTACAGTATTTGTTCCCTCAGAAGGAATTGAACATGAGACAGAGAAGATGGATGGAGTATATTAAGGACTACGATTTTCCAATCAAATACCATCCAGGGAAAGTAAATGTCGTGGCAGACGCATTGAGCAGGAAGTCTGGGAGCATAGCTAGTTTACGAGGAATGGGTAGACTCCAACAGCTCGAAGAATTGGGAGTTGAGTTCCAACTGTTGAGACAAGGTGTTGTGATAGCAAACATGACAGTGTCTGAACCTACTTTCATTCAGAAAATCAAGGAGACTGAGCTACAGGATCCAGACTTAGCAAAAATTGTGAAGCACATTTCAGATCGCCCCGATTTCAGAATCGTGGATGGAGTATTGCACTTCCGCGACCGATTGTGTTTTTCAAATATTAATGACTTGAGAAATGAAATCATGGCTGAAGCCCATAGCACCAAGTATTCTATGCACCTGGGGAGTACAAAGATGTACCAAAATTTGAAGAGCAGGTTCTGGTGGAACAATATGAAGAGAGAAATTGCAGCATTTGTGTCCTGATGCATGACTTGTCAACTGATTAAGGCAGAACATCAAAAACCGGCAGGTCTTTTACAGCCATTAGAGATTCCGCAGTGGAAATGGGAACATCTTACGATGGATTTTGTCTCGGTTTTACCGACGACTAGCAAAGGGAACAATGCTATATGGGTTATAGTTGACCGACTTACGAAGTCTGCACGTTTCATTCCATTGAAGACAGGAAAGAAGATGCAAACGTTGTCACTAGCACAAACGTTTATTAATGAGATCATCAGCCAACATGGTCAACCAGTCTCCATTACATCAGACAAAGATAACAAATTTGTCTCAAGGTTCTGGAAGACTCTGCATGAATCCATGGGTACAAAGCTCCAATTCAGTACAGCGTACCACCCACAGACAGATGAACAGTCAGAAAGGACCATCCAGACATTGGAAGACATGCTTAGAAAGGACCATCCAATTCAGTACAGCATACCACCCACAGACAGATGAACAGTCAGAAAGGACCATCCAGACGTTGGAAGACATGCTTAGGGCTTGTGTGCTCGACTTCAAAATTCAGTGGGACGAAAGTCTACCTCTTCGCGAATTTGCATATAACAACAGTTACCACACGAGTATAGGGATGGCACCTTTCGAAGCACTATATGGAAGGAGATGCAGAACTCCAGTGTGTTGGGAAGAGGTCAGAGAACGCAGCTTCCATGGACCAACATTGATTGGTGAGACCAATGAGAAAGTCAAACTCATTCATGAGCGTTTGAAGACTGCGAGAAGCCGACAGAAAAGTTATGCAGATGTTTGGAGGAAAGACCTACAGTTTCAAGTAGGAGATAAAGTATTTTTGAAAGTGTTGCCCACTAGAGGAACCTTGAGGTTCGGTCAGAAGGGTAAACTGTCAAAAAGATTCATCGGACCATATGAGATCCTGAGTCCTGTTGGCGAAGTGGCTTACAGACTAGCCTTACCACCAGAACTTTCGGGTGTGCACAATGTGTTTCATGTCTCAATGTTGAAGAAATATGTTTCGGACCCCTCACATGTACTAAGACATGAGCCTCTAGAGATTCGAGAAGATGCCACTTATGTTGAGAAACCGGACATAATCATTGATACGAAGGAACAATAATTGAGGAACCGAGCAATTCACTAGGTAAAAGTACTTTGGGAGAATCACGAACCGGAAGAAGCTACTTGAGAATTGCGTAATCAAGTTCAAAAAAAGTACTCGCAGTTGCTACCGGAGGTTAGTGTTCATTTGGAGGACCAAATGCTTCTAAGGGGTGGAGGATGTCTGGCCCCGACCCAGGTTTAGTATAATTTACTATTATTTTAACTGTGATTAGTCACTAGGCGGGATTAGAGGACGATTAGCTTGAGTTTCTAGTTAGATTAGAATTTTGAATAGCTTTGGAGAATTTTGAGAGCGTTGTGTTTAGTTTGACCGGGCCCGAGGTGGCCCGTGTGACGCGTGTTAGTGTGGGAATTTGATTTATTTGATTTTTCAAAAAATATGGATTTCGATATTTTTGACCTTGTCATTTTGATCCCAACAACTTTCATGTTCGTTCTGTTTGCATTTGAACCCCAGAAATCGCATTTTTTGAGAAAAAGGGCAAATCAGTCTTTTCACACACAAGTCTGTGCATAAATTTTGAAATTTGAAAATCATGGGGAAAAATATACTTTTGAAAACTAGATTTTTCAACGATTATTTTTCTTTTCTTCGTCAACTTCATTTCGGACCCATAAATGATAGATCCAGCCATGTGAATATTTCAGGGACAGTGGGGCCCACTCCCTCAATATAAAACCCAAAACTCACATTGGGTTTCCTTCTCTTCTTCATTTTCCTGCAACAACCTGATGAAGACTCTTTCTCTCCCTCCTTCTCTCATCTGTATGTCCATGAAATCAAGCCCAAATTGAAATTCTGATATCACCCTCATCTTCCCCATTTTTTGAGCTTCACAAAGACACTATTTTGGAAGATTTTCTGCTGAAGTCACTCTCTTCTTCAAGTCCATCTTCTTGGTTAGGACTCCTAAAGGTCAGCAATGACTTCCTTCTTGAAATCTTGGGTTTTCTAGACCCTTTAGAATTATTTTATCATACATGCAAGGGTTTTCATGGAGAGCTCCTTTGTTTTCCAGATTTTTGTGGAGTTTAGCGGTTTTCCATGGGGTATTTGGTGTAGGTTTGGATTTGAGTTGAGCAAGGAGTTATTAGAGTGTTTTCAGACCCATTTGGACTTGAGGCAAGTGAATAATCAGTCCTTTGAATACATTCAAATCTGCACTTTGTTTTCTCAAGAATTTGATTTGAAAATTGTATTTCATTCTATTGATTCAATGTGGCTAATTAAGGTGTTTCAGAATTATCTATGATTGTGTTATAATCAATTTTCTGTAGGATTTGAAGTATACAATAACTGGGAAATGTCTCATGAAATCCTAAGTCATTGAATCCCTGCATTTCTATTTATGTAGAACTTTGAAAATTCTGATTTATAAAGTATATGGTTTGGGATTTTAATGAATGATGATATGGTGGTTGAACGGAAGTATTTTGACTGGAAGGTGATACTGTAATAGTATAGGGAAGATGGAAATTGTAAGACCCCGACCCGAGTGAACTCGATTAGTGTTGATTAAGACGTGTGTTAGCTCTAAGCGTGTTTAGTGTTATTTGGTTTAGTTTAGTTTAGAATAGCTTTCTCATAGTTTTGGGAATTTTTGAGTGCCTTTGGAATTAGTGAGGCCCTTTGGGGGTTCCTCTTTATGACTTTGCGTGTACTTGGGGGATTAATTGAGATTATTTGGATTTATATTTTTATCCCGTTTTATTAATCTCATCGATTTCTACAACTTTCATGTTGATCTCGTTCCCGTCCCGAATCTCGAAACCCGATTTCCATTGCTTGAGGGCAAAACAGTCTTTTTACACTAAATCTGTACCCAAAACTTGATATTCTCGAAACCCGTGAAACATATACTTTTTGGAAACTAGAAATTTCGACGATCATTTCTTCCTTCTTTGTCGACTTCATCCGACATCCCGAAAACTAATATTTCAGCCTTTCAAAATTCCAAAGTGGTGGAGCCCACTTACAAATGCTATATATAGAACCCAACTTTTCTTCCTTCTCTTTTCCAGCAACTTTCTTGTCTAGGGTTTCTTCTTCCTCATTATTCTTCTTTCTCTTGCTCTCTTCATCTCAATCCCTCACCAAACTTGCACCACATCATTATGGAGATCACCATCTTCTTCCTCTCCTTCAAGGCTCTCTATTGATATCATTGTTGAAGGAAACCTCCCATTCCAAGACTCGTTTTGAGCTAAGACTTGCTATTAAAGATTCTTCCAAGTAAGCTCTCTCACTATTCTCTTAGATTTGTGTCCTTATGATCTTAGAGGAGCTCCATTTCCATTATTGGAAGCTCTCTCTTCCTATTTCCTTGTTTAACCCATTTTAGGGTTTGTTTGGGTTTTTGTAGAGATTGTGGATTTTGTGCTTGAGAGGGTGTTAGAGGACCTTTTGCTTAGCTTTGGACTTGAGGCAAGTGGATGAATGGATAGGTTTTGAACATTTACATGTTTCATGGAAATCTCCTGTTTTTGCACTAATTATTCCTAATGATTTTTACATGTGTTTTCATAGTCTTCCTTGCCTTGATTTCTATTACTTTTGAAATGCATAATTATGAGTTGATTTTTCTATTATGCACCTTGATAAAGGTATCCTTTATGTTATTAAAGTGTAGATGAATCTTATGGGTGTTGGTTTCTCCTTCTTTGGTGATCAAATATGAATGAATGGAGGAGTTTGATTTGGATGTAATGGGAAGTAGAGAATAAGGTTGTGGTATTTGAAAGAAGATTAATGATTGTTATTGGGAGGCAAGGAGGCCTTTGTTGCAGGAAAAATGATTAGGGGGAAGAAGAGAAGAAGGCCAGGATGGCCATTTTCGGGCAGCAAAAATGACTGCAGCTCGGGCAACAAATTGCTTGCCCGCTCGAGCGCGCGATTGGCCGCTCGAGCTCGCAGACGCTCTGTCCACCCGTCTTCCTGCGCAGCCCAGGTCCGCTCGAGCACACCCCCCCTCCTGAGTATGGACCACTTTTGGGGCTCGGGAAAGGTTTTTAATGGAATCCCTCGGTATTTAGGAGGTTTATGAGGCAACATACAAAACCTATTGGAGAAAGAAACCAAACCACAAGCTTTCATTTAAAAGTTTGAAAATCACTATGGTGTATAAAGAGCCTGGAATATCTCCCAAACTCAAGGAGTACCAAGTCATTATTACAATGGACATACGGGGTCCTTACTCACCTGATTTATCTTGAATCTCGACACTTGTCCCGAATTTCCCGAAATTATGAATTATCTCGAATCTTGACACTGTCCCAAATTTCAAGAAATGTGATTTATCATTCCCGAAAACATTGAATTTGCAACTAGAGCTTTTGCTAGCCCCGATATGCACTTCCCGTTTAAAAATGAAATTAGTGCTTTTGAGCACCGCATCCCGCCCGTTTATTTACAACTGGTCGACCGGGGACACTGGAACAGGCCCCCCTGTTGGGCAACCTGCTGAACTGCGGGGACTGCTGTTGCGCAGTTAACGCGGTCGACCGGCCAAGGGGCGCGGTCGACCGGCGACACAGAGGTCAGGCTCTCTGGAGCCTGACCAAAACACTGTTCCTGCATTTATTTTTACAACTCCCGGTCGACCTGGCCCATGGCCGGTCGACCGAGCCCTCAGTGTACGCGGTCGACCGGCCATGGGCCAGGTCGACCAGCCCAACTGGAAACCTGCTGAAAAACTGAATTTTTACCCTATGTTAGACGGACTTTAAGTGGAACTTAGTGACCCTTTTGTGGACCCGTTTGGCTTCCTTTGAGGATGGTTGAACCGACATTTCCTCACGGTTAATCCGGTTGTATCGGTACTTAACCTAGTTCAATCTTGAATGGTACGGAACGACGGGATATCCTTTCTTTTATCTAAACGCGAAATTGGTTTGTTTGGATATCGCGAATCCGTTTTCCTTTCGATGAATGAGTAGGTTGTAAGGTACTACTAGATTAACATTGTGCCTAGGATCCCATCCCTATTATGTTTCGTTTATTTAAAATTCGATTAGGGTTTGAATCCCTTAGGTGCATAAAGAGCCCGGAATGTCTCTAAACTCAAGGAGTACCAAGTGATCATTACAATCGACATACGGGGTCCTTATTTACTTGATTTATATCGAATCCCGATACTTGTCCCGAATTTCAAGAAATGTGATTTATCATTCCCGAAAACATTGAATTTGCAACTAGAGCTTTTGCTAGCCCCGACATGCACTTCCCGTTTGAAAATGAAATTAGTGCTTTTGAGCACCCCGTCCCGCCCGTTTATTTAAGTGCATTACATATGATTTGTACGTGTCTTGTTTTACATGATTTGACCTATGAGTCGGCACCACTAAGCTTGGCTTTCCTTGCCGGTTTGATCTACCGACTTGGAGACCCTTTCCCGTCTTGCCAGTTGCAGTTTTGGATCCCGCTACCCGGTTATTACCGTGGTCTTGTCCCGATACCCGGTTCGCTACCGTGGTCCCGTCCCGTATTGTATTATATTATGTATATGTTACTTATGTTGCATCTCCTCACTTCGGTGACTGAGACAACATCCCGATATGCTCATGTCACTTCGGTGATAGAGGACTTAGTTATGTGTGGTTGCCATCTTGTCTGTTTCCCGTTTCCTTGGATACCTTACATGTTTTATATTGCATATGTATTTGAACAAATGTTTCTCTTGTTTTTATGAAACTATTGCTTTGACAGGTTTAAATGTTTTACAAGGTATTTTCTTTATTGTTATGTCTTTTCACCCGTTTGCCAAGCCGTTGTGTTTGACCCTTTGCCTTGGTACTCAGGTCCCGTTGTTGGTCTCCCCGAGGAGGAGCTTGAGGAGGCGGTCGGCGAACCGCAACGATTAGTTGAGTGGCACGCCGATGATGTCATTTAGACATTCGGGTGCCGAGTGACGTAACATTTTGGGTTGTGTCTAACCATTCTTTTGGGGAACTTGATACCTTATTCATATTGGCCTTTGTTGGCCTCTATTTTTGGGAACAATGTAATTAAACTACTTTGTTGTAAACCTTAACTTTATTTTGGGGTTATAGCTTTAATGATCATTGCTCATTTTGATACTAGTATGAAACATGCGTTATCTTATATCTTGGACATGAATGTATGAAATAGATTTGCTACACGCTTCCGCACATAAAAGAAATATGCATGTCGATGTGATATCCTCACCGCGGACGCCTGTGGGAAATCGCGTGTACAAGTGGTACTCTTTGGTAGACTCGTATACGTTTTGGTTTGGATTTAATTCATGTACTATCAATCATACATACATCATACTTTATATTAGTGTCCCGATCCCGGATTAGGCCGATGACCCGGTCCGGGGTCGCGACACTGATGAATAACATTGCAGAAACCTGTCCGCTCGAGCGAACTGTGTGTCAGCTTGAGCGAACAAGTTTCTGGAATGGTTCGCTCGAGCGAACACTCATCTGCTCCAGCGATCATGATACCGTCTAACAGAATTCGAAATAGAAGCTCGTCCGCTCGAGCGAACGTTCTGGTGGCTCGAGCGAAGGAAGTTCTAGAAGGGTCCGCTCGAGCGAACCTTCATCCGCTTGAACGAACCTGGGCACAGTTCAGGGTACTCTTTTTCTGTGCCCTATTGGTAACCAATTGAAGAGAATTGTTTTCGTAAGGCTTCATGGAGGCGAATAAGACATTTGAACAATGTTATCTCATAATATTCTGATGAAAAATGTAGATAAGCCTCATTATGCACTTTGTGTCTCAAACATCGGAGATCTTCAGGGGCACCAAACTATGTTTTATAACCGGTGTTATGACATTAAGTGTATAAAGAGAAAATTCTCGGGAGACCAATCAACCACAATGTATCACTTCATCCCGGATTTGTGGATTTAATTTATGAATCTTCTTATAAATCATTTTGGCAACTTAATCGATCGGTTTGTTATGTTTGAAATTATCGATAAGGCTACTCATCTGATTCGTCGGAATTTGTCAGTATATATTTGTTCGGAGTAGTTCCTTTTATCAATTTTGGAAATATATTATTATTAGTCGAATTGTATCGATTCAGGTTTTGGTTTTCAGCGGCAGCACTAAGCTTAGGTCACCTAGTTGGGCTGATCACCCAGCTTGGGGTCTTTAAAATTATTTGCCAACTGTAGTTTGGATTCTGTTTGTTTGCTCCAGCCATGGCAACGATTCTGTTTTCTGGTCCCATGAATAGTGGCGATGGTTTCTATCTGTTTGCTCCGGCCATTTCATATGGCAACGGTTATTTGTTCCGGCCATTCTATATGGCGACGGTTTCTGTCTGTATGCTCTTATTACTTCGGTTATAGGAGAATTTAGCTAAATGTGGTTTGCCAATACTTTGACTATTTGTCAGTTAGTTTGAAATATTTAAATCATGGAATCCTTTTATTTGTACAGAAATGACTCCTTTGATTTACTCTTATTTGTGTTTCGTTTCATTTGCATTTCAATGATTTTAGCATGGTATTTATAAAACTTGTATATCTTATCTGTATTATTCACCTGCCAGACCGTCGCGTCTAATATTCTTTTGTTTGGTGTCAGATGTCGGACCCGCAGCCCTTGAGGCTGAGTGCGTGCGAGAGGCATTAGAGCCTCAGGTGGAGTACGAGTGGCAGCCAAATGATGTCATGTAGACGTCATGTTGGGTCTGGAGCTTCGAAAACATCCTTTAGGGAATGACTTTATTTTGGGAACTTGTTTTTGGCCTCTGTTGGCCTTGTTTGGGATGTATAACTTAATTTACTTTTGATTCTCACAACTTTAATATTAACTTTGGGTTGCGCTCTTATGTATATATTCCTTTTTTGATAATAAACATGTGCACTTATCTTATGTTATATGTGATTTTTATTTTGCTACATGCTTCGGCATATTATCATTTGATGTGAAATTGACTCATTGATTGTGATGGATCGTTTAGGATCCTCACCGCAGAATCCTCTGGGAAAATTTATTAGCGCGTGCTGGCGAAATGTTTTGGCCCATCACGCCATGTTCCCCGGATTAAGGACTTGATTATCAGGGCCTCGGTCCGGGGGCGTGACAGAACCACACCTGAAGCATGCTCTTGTAAGTGTACGGCACTGGGTACTCTCATGGTTCTTCCCACAGTGGATACGAACTAGTAAGTTATGCACATTCTGTTCTGGCCTCTGCCTCTTATGCTGCTGGTTTCTCTGCTGGTAGTGCTGCTGGTGAGTTTCCCCCTTTCCTTAAACTCCAAGGATTTTGTTGTGAAAGTTCTCAAATTTATAGGCCCTCTTGATAGCCTCTTCAAAAGTTGCAGGTGGTACAACCCCTGTAGCATCTCTTTCTATGATGGGGTTAAGTCCTTCAAGGAACTTAGCAATCTTTTTCTCAATTGTGTTTACTAAGTTTGGAGCATATCTTGACAATTTTTCAAACGTTATGAGGTACTCGAGAACAGTCATATTTCCTTGCACAAGTTGTTGGAACTCTACTGCCTTCTGCCTCTTAACATGGGTGGGTACATATTTGTCACCAAACTGCCTTTTGAAACTAACCAAAGCCACTACATCTGCCATGGTTGTGTATTCTTCCCTGACTGTCTTCCACCAGATGACTGCTAAACCGGTAAAGAGGGATGCAGCAAGTTTCACTTGTTCTCTTTTTGTACATCGGAAGACCTCAAAGATATTCTCCGTGCATTATAGCTAATAATCTACAGCCAAGGGATCCTCTGTCCCAACAAACTCTTTCGGAGCACTTTTCGTTCACCGCTTAAACAATGCATTTGGATCATGCTCTCTTTGATTTATAACAACCTGTGGGCCTGCTAGTTGAGCTTGAATCGGTTCAGGCCTCCTTTACAATACCTCTAGCAATTGTGTCTGCTTTTGTGTCAACTCTCTGGCATGACCCTCATCCTTCTTAAGCATCTGTTCTTGTAGCCTAGCTTGATTCTCGTTAGCCTGACGTTGTTGATCAATCATTGTCTGCATCATCTGTTGGAACTGATTCTGCATAGTGTTGTCAATAGTATCTTCCTCAACTGTCGTATGATCATTGTTACTTGCGGTGAGATTACCGTTTATCAGTCTCTTACGAGGTGGCATAATGCTGCAAAAGAAGATGTTAGCACATAATAATCAAATAGAGGGTCACACATTGCTCACACGATACTAGCTAACGAAGAGTCTAACGGATCCTGGCCATTGTTGAAAATTTATACTAAAAACATACTTTTTATATTTTTCTATGATTGATTCATTTTTAGTATGTTTTGTTTTCTCATCTAACTGAGATTATATATGGGCAAATGGTTGCATTATTAATTTGTATGCATGTGAGTGTCTTTTATTCTATAAAGTAGACAAGTTGGTGTGCAGAATTTTACTTATACACGGAAGAGTTATTTGTCGGTTTTTATAGAATATAAGTTGTTGTTCACAATCTAGATGGATTTGGACACACCATCGGTATGATTGTATCATGATGTTTCAGCAGGCTTGTCTTGGCTGCGAGAAAAGGTATAGTTTCGACTCATTATGCTAATACACTATGTGTGTATTGAACAGGACCGTGTTTTTGGGTTTATTGTCTTTATACTTACTATATAAGATGATGAACACCCAAATGGTTATCATGAGTGCTTGTACTCTTAATCCCGACATAAATAATAGACACATACGTTTATGTGTTTGGCATTTTGATTTACGAAGGAGTGAGATCTTGTATGGGTCAATAATCTCAGTGATTTGGATGACTACACGACATGTATGGTGGATATTAGTTTATTAACAAAATCCAAGTACCATAATAGGGATTGATGATATCCCCTTGAGGAAGCTTTTAATTTTTGATTATGTCAAACCCTACATATGGACTTTGTGTCCGACATATCAAATAAGTTAAGTGCAAGGTCTCAAGGAATTATAAAGATATCGATTAAATATGGATGTCAGTAATTATTTAATCGATGGATATCTGAAATCTTAACGTGAGGAGATTACTGAGCATTTAATAGCAAGAAGCTCGAAATATTATTTTGAGAATAAAGAAGGAGTGCAATTACAATTCTTTAGTGGACTGAACTGTAATTTATGGAACTAGAATTCTAATTTGGGTCGAATTAGGGTTTCCTATTTCTATAAGGAGCCTATCTTTATTTCCTTCTTAAGGTCCCTATTGTAGCCTATAAATATGCGCTATTGCTCTCTAGGTTAATATACAACAATAACAAGAGAGAAATCTCGGTTTTAGATAGTAGAAGAGAATTCGTAGAAGAGGCCCACTCCCTGGTGTGAGTTCGAGCATATAGGAATACAGTAGAGGATCTTGAGGTTTTCGAGTTACAGTAAGATCGAGATCAAATCAGAGAGATCTCGCAGGTATGATCTAATCATATTAGTTGAAAATTAATTCCGCAGTAATCTGCACGCAAGGTCTAGAAATCCTGGCTTTTACTCCGTTCTAATAATTGGTATCTGAGCCGATCTTGATACTGCATATGGATTGAAGAAAACATAGTAAGATTATAGGTTGCTATAAGGAAACATGGTCTGCTATTATTGCAAGTAACCCCTGTTTTGCAGCGAAATATCTAACCCTTGTTTTGCAGCAACTGAGTTACTGATCAGGCTATCATGGTCACCATGTGTGTATGTTATGTGTATGGATCCCATGAATTATATCCGTGGTTACTGTTTTACGTATTCTATATAAATTTTTATGGTGATCTTATTATATTGACATAGCATGTGAACTCCGTTCGTCAGGAGGCTTAGGGTTCAATGTAATTTTACGGTGATGTAATTATATTGACATAGCATGTGAACTTCGTTCGTCAGGAGGCTTAGGGTTTAATGTAATTTTATGGTGATGTAATTATATTGAGAGAGCATGTGAACTCTGTTCATCAGCTCGACCCCCACCTGGGGACACCGCCGGACCCCCTCTGCGAAGCGCATGTTTGAAGGAGTGGCAATCATGAAGACAAAAGGATCCCACTTGACCATGATAGCAAGGTATCTTGTGTTGATTGTTATTTCTTTTGTGCTTGGATGTCTATTATTATCATTGCTTGCTAGATATGATATTAATCATGTTTAATTATGTTTAGAATAGTGTAGTAATAAAGACATGGTTGCCTATTACTACTAGATTTTAAACTAGTCTTAATCAAACTGTTTTATAAGAACCCTCATTGTTAAATAACTAAGTGGGAGAGGGAATTTCTTTAGTTCCCACGGTCTCCATCATTGGTTTATAGGAGATGTAATTGATTTATGTGTTGACCTTGGAGTCTTCCTCATAATCGGATGAGTTAATTATGGAATCTCCAGTACAAACTTCCATATGGATGATTTAGAGTAATTATTAGTATAGGTCTCTTCTCCATCTGATGGGACCAAATACGGAATAATGGACCTTGAATTAAATGATGGTATACACTTAGCTATAAATAACAATATTCTCTCCATGTGAGCCAATTCTATTATTTATAGGACCAAAGTTATGACATCTATTTGGTTTTACTTGGCATGGTTTGTTGCCTTGAAAGTAGAACTAAAAGGTTATGTCCTATCTAAACAAAATAAGTACGGTACTTGTCCTCACATCGAGGCATACTATGCATTGGTGTTTTCGATTGCTGTCGAAATCTTTTATTAATTGGAGGAGGGAGCTATTTTCTTTTTATTTGAATCCAAAGATTTATCTTTGCCCATCATAATTTGTTAATTATGTAAATCTCAGGTTTTAAGATGGGTGCCTTCAATCCACTTGCTATAATTCTCAAAGAGCTAAAACTCACTGGACCTAATTACATTGACTGGAGAAGAAATCTGGATACTGTGCTAACTGCTAAAGAGTACAAATATATGCTCGCTGAGGTTTGCCCAGTGAAACCTATAGATGGATGTACCGATGAGGTCGCCATTGAGGCATACAAAAATTGGATGAAGGCTGATGAGATGGCGCAATGCTACATGTTGGCATCCATGTCAAATGTTTTGCACCATCAGCATCAGTCACGTCCCACTGCCTACGACATCATGTACAGTCTCAAGGAGATGTTTGGTGATCAGGATAGGGCAGCTAGACAAGTTGCTATGGAAGAACTGTTTAATACTAAGATGGCTGAAGGTACCTCTGTAAGGGACCATGTTCTGAAAATGATGGGGCACCTTAATGAACTACAGGTCCTTGAAGCTGAAATTGATGGGGAAACCCAGATCGATATCATTCTCCAAACCTTGACTGATTCCTTTGAGAATTTTCGCTTAAATTACAACATGAACAAGCTCAGTTTTTCTCTGGCGGAATTACTCAAGGAACTTCAGGCTGCTAAGGGCCTTCTGAAAAAGCCACCTAGTGTTCACGTTGCTGAGAAAGGTTCTGTTTCTAAACCGAAAGGCAAGAAGAAACAGAAAAAGGCTAACAATCGTAAAGAAATTCCTCAAGGGGGCAACGAACCACAGGGCAAAGTGAAAAAGCCTAAGGGCAAGTGTTTTCACTGCAAGTAAGTAGGGCACTGGAAAAGCTGTTAGGATTTTTGTGTTGCTAATTTGATGGAAGCACTTTCTCTATCAGTCATCTGATCACACACACATTCATCTTAGTTTGGACCTTGAAATCTAGACCTTAGACTTGAAAATGCTTTTGATTTTCAAAGACTTTATCCTGCATGTTTTTAGAACTTAAAATGTATTTTCGAAAACCTAAGTTCTTCGTGCATGATTTTGAAAAATCAAGTTTGAAATCGAGGTTCATGTTTTGAATACATATTCCATTTTTAGAATCATTTTAGTATGCATAAAACTTATTGGCTAAGAGTTCATCTTTTAATAGAACACTTTCTCAAAAATTCAGTTTTGAACTCAGCTCTGGCCAGTGTACCCGGTCGACCGCACCAAGCACCAGGTCAACCGCGTACACTAAAAACAGATTCTGAAAATTCTGGAAATTTGTCTCAGAATCCTGTGTACCCGATCGACCGCACAGAGGGGCCGGTCGACCGCGTAAAGAGCCGTTGGGCCAATATGACCGTTGGACCCGGTCGACCGCATGGGCATGGGGTCGACCGGGCCAACTAGCCGTTGGGCTGTCTTTTTGTATAAAAGTTCTTTCTATTCCCTTCTTTCTTAGGGCTGTTGGGATGCAATCTTTGAACCTTTTTGAAGCCTAAAAAAGAGGAATAAGCTAGGGAAGCTAGAGGCTTATTGGAAATCAAATGTTTGAGATTTAAAGAGGTATATCTTTTAAGTTAACTTTGATTTTCATTCCATTTAAAATCATGCATGTTTAATTCTTTGTAATCTCATATTTGCATGATTTCTAGCTTTAGTTGAGATGTTTTGCAAACACAATATCACCTTGGAATACTAGTTTGTTTTGCAAACATCCTTATCACAATCACATGTGTTTTTAATCTTTAAAACTTCATACAACTTGTGTAGCATGTCTTTCCAAGTTGTTTTGAATTCCTTATATGATTAGTTTATAACTTCAATCATCTTTTTCAGTGCCTAGATTTTCAAATGCATCAAGCATTCATTTGTGAGCTTCCTTTTGTAAAATGATTGAAGAAAACATTCATACACTTTGATCACACACCTTTGCTAGTTGTATGTGTATGTTTGTATCTTGATTTAAACTTTCATATCAGCCTATTTAAGAGGTAATTGTATTGAGCTTAAATTGTATCTCTTTGAGTGTTTGTATAGACACTTCTTTGAGAAGAAATCTTTATTTTGTAGAGGTTATTGCTTAGCCTTTGAAAAGCATCTTGTAGAGGTTATTGCTTAGCCTTTGAAAAGCATCTTGTAAAGGTTATTGCTTAGCCTAGAAAAGCACATTGATAGGTTGTTGTTTAACCTAGAAAAACATCATTGTAAAGGTTATTGCTTAGCCTTTTGAAAAGCATAAATAGTGGAAATCCGGTGGGGTGTTGGAACACAAACCGGTAGTGGATGTAGGCATTGAGGCCAAACCACTATAAATCTTTGTGTGAGATTGTATGCTTGTGGTGATTTCTCTTGTTAGCTTCCGCATCTTGTTTGGTAAATCATCTTATGTGACTAGTTACTTGTTAAGAAATTAAAATTGGCCTTGATTAGTCATTAAGTGTAGATCACCCTATTTACCCCCCCCCCCCTCTAGGGTTAGGATCCCGGACTTTCAAAAGCAATGTCCAACTTTTCTCAACAAAGTGAACAATAAAGGTAAATTTCATTCACTGGTTGTTGAATCATGTTTGGCGGTTGTATCTACCGGTACCTGGTGTCTAGATACGGGAGCCACTAATGATGTTTGCAATTCTTTGCAAAGGTTCCAGGAAACTAGTCAGCTAAATAATGGAGAGACTTATTTGCTTATGGTTGATGCTACGAGAGTAGCAACAGTTGCAGTAAGAGACTTTTGTCTAAGTTTTAGTAGAGATAGGACTTTAATTTTAAAAGATTGTCTTTATGTTCCCTCCATAAGGAGGAATTTAATTTTTGTTTCCAAGTTGGTTAAAGACATATATTCTGTTTATTTTAATAAATTTGTGGTTATTAAGTATAAGAAGCGTTTTATCTGTACTGGTTCATTGGTGGATGATCTTTATATTGTTGATCTTGTCTCTCCTAAAATGCAACTGACCGAATCAAATAACACAACTACACTACCATGTAAGAGAAAGGAACCTTCTAAATTGAACCAAACGTACCTCTGGCATTTACACCTTGGACATATTAATCTACACCAGATTTCAATACTGGTTGCAAATGGTCAATTACATTCATTGCAAGTGGAGGCCATTCCAGTCTGTGAACCTTGTTTAGAGGGGAAAATGACCAAGCGTCCCTTTTCGGCAAAAGGCTATAGAGCCAAAGAACCGTTGGAATTGGTTCACTCTGACCTTTGTGGCCCCATGAATGTCCAGGCTAGAGGTGGTTTTGAGTATTCCATTACTTTCATTGATGACTACTCAAGGTATGGGTACATTTACTTAATGCGCCGTAAGTCCGAATGCTTTGAAAAATTCAAGGAGTATAGGGCGGAAATAGAGAAGAGTTTAAGTAAGAGTATCATAACACTACGATCTGATCATGGTGGCGAGTACCTCTTTGGAGAATTTAGGGATTACTTGGCACAAGAGAGGATTACATCCCAGCTATCTGCACCAGGTACACCTCAACAAAATGGTGTAGCAGAAAGAAGGAATAGGACTCTTATGGATATGGTAAGGTCAATGATAAGTTATTCTGATTTGCCTAATTCGTTCTGGGGGCATGATCTAGAAACGGCTGCATATATTATAAACTTAGTTCCATCTAAGTCAGGGAAGCTATGAAATCAGAAATGGAGTCGATGCACCATAATCAAGTCTGGGATCTTGTAGAACCACTACAGGGGATAAAACCTATCGGTTGTAAGTGAGTCTACAAGAAGAAAAGAGGGGTGGATGGAGAGGTTGAAACCTTCAAAGCTAGGTTTGTTGCGAAAGGGTTTACTCAGAAAGAAGGTATCGATTATGAGGAGACTTTCTCGCCAGTAGCCATGCTGAAATCCATCCGGATTCTTTTATCCATTGCAGCTTATTTTGATTACGAAATTTGGCAAATGGATGTCAAGACAACTTTCCTAAATGGAAATCTTGATAAATGTATCTATATGGTACAATCAGAGGGATTCGTAGCTAAAGGCCGTGAGCACATATTGTGCAAGCTTAAGAAGTCCATTTATGGACTTAAGCAAGCATACAGATCTCGGAACATTCCTTTTGATTAAGCCATTAAATCTTATGGTTTCAAACAAAACCTTGATGAACCCTATGTGTATAAGAGGTGCAGTGGAAATTTGGTGATTTTCTTAGTACTTTATGTAGATGGCATACTCCTCATTGGAAACGATGTTGGGGTGTTGTCTTCGGTCAAAGTATGGTTGAGCAGTTAGTTCAATATGAAGGACTTAGGAGAAGCTAGTCACATTCTAAGGATCAAGTTCTTGCGAGATCGGAAACAAAGAATGTTGGGCTTATCTCAAGCGGTTTATATTGATACGATTCTTGCCCGTTTTAGCATGCAAGATTTCAAGAAAGAATTTCTTCCTTTCATGCATGGAATCACTTTATCCAAGGATCAATGTCCTAAGACACCTGATGAGATAGAAAAAATGAAGGAAGTACCTTATGCTTCGGCGGTGGGAAGCCTCATGTATGCGATGCTATGTAGTAGACCTGATATTTGTTTTGTCGTTGGCATGGTTAGTAGATACCAGTCTAATCCAAGGAGAAAACATTGGACTACGGTAACGCATATACTTAAGTACCTTAAGAGGACTAGAAATTATATGCTGATTTACCAGACCGAGAATTTGATGCCCATTGGGTACACAGACTCGGATTTCCAGTCAGATAATGATGCCAGAAAGTCGACCTCAGGATTTGTGTTTACCTTGGGAGGTGGAGCTATAACTTGGAGGAGTGTCAAGTAGTCATATGCTGCTGACTCTACCAAGGAAGCCGAATATGTGGCAGCTTCTGATGCAGCCAAGGAGGTAGTTTGGCTCAGAAACTTCTTAATGGATCTAGAAGTGGTGCATTCGGTAAAATCACCTATAATACTATATTGTGATAATACCGGTGAGGTTGCTAATGCAACAGAACCCAAGATGCATAAGAAGGGTAAGCACATCCAGCGTAAATATCATCTCATACGAGAACTCGTACAGAGGGGTGATATAATTGTCACCAGGATTGCATCGGCAGACAACCAGGCAGATCCTTTTACAAAGAGCTTACCAGCAAAGAGTTTTGATGGTCATGTGGAAGGCATGGGGCTAAAATACTTGTCAGTATGGTTTTGAGTCTAAGTGGGAGATTATTGGAAATTTATACTAAAAACATACTTTATGTATTTGTCTATGACTGATTCATTTTTAGTATATTTTGTTTTCTCATCTAACTGAGATTATATATAGGCAAATGGTTGCATTATTAATTTTTATGCATGTGAGTGTCTTTTATTCTAGAAAGTAAACAAGTTAGTGTGTAGAGTTTTACTTATATACGGAAGACTTAATTGTCGGTTCTTATAGAATATAAGTTGTTGTTCACAATCTAGATGGATTTGGACACACCATCGGTACGATTGTACATGATGTTTCAGCAGGCTTGTCTTGGTTGCGGGAAACGATATAGTTTCGACTCATTATGTTAGTACACTATGTGTGTATTGAACATGGCCGTGTTTTTGGTTTATTGTCTTTATACTGACTATATAAGATGATGAATACTCAAATGGTTATTATGAGTGCCTGTACTCTTAATCCCGACATAAATAATAGACACATACATTTAGTGTTTGGCATTTTGATTTACGAAGGAGTTAGATCTTTTATGGGTCAATAATCTAAGTGAATTGGATGACTACACTACGGTATGGTGGATAATAGTTTATTGACGGAATCCATGTCCCGTAATAGGATTGATGATATCCCCTTGAGGAAGCTTTTAAGTTTTGATTATGTAAAACCCTATATGTGGACTTTGTATCTGACATATCAAATAAGTTAAGTGTAAGGTCTCAAGGAATTATAAAGATATCGATTAAATATAGATGTCAGTAATTATTTAATCAATGGATATCTGAAATCTTAACGTGGGGAGATTAATTAGCATTTAATATCAAGAAGCTCGAAATATTATTTTGAGAATAAGGACAAGAGTGCAATTACAATTCTTTAGTGGACTGAATTGTAATCTATGGAACTAGTATTCCAATTTGGGTCGAATTACGGTTTCTTATTTCTATAAGGAGCCTATCTTTATTTCCTACTTAAGGTCCCTATTGTAGCCTATAAATATGCGCTATTGCTTTCTACGTTAATACACAACAATAAAAATAAAGAAATCTCGGTTTTAGATAGTAGAAGAGAATTCGCAGAAGAGGCCCACTCCCTGGTGTGAGTTCAAACATATAGGAGTATAGTAGAAGACCTTGAGGTTTTCGAATTGTCGTACGATCGAGATCAAATCAGAGAGATCTTGCAGGTATGATCTAATCATATTAGCTGAAAATTATTTCCGCAGTAATTTGTATGCAATGTTTGGAGATCTTGGTTTTTACTCGTTTCTAACAGCCACATTGTCGCGACCCCGGACCGAGGCTGCGGCTTAAGAGATGATGATTTGTAAGATTAATTATAAGATGATTAAACCTCCCACAGGATCCCGCGGTGAGGGTTCCGAAAAACACAAGGAACAACCAACTCACATGATCAAGTATGCGGAAGCGCGTGGCAAATCACATCTTATTGAATCATGACAGAATATGAACATATATTTCATCGAGACTAAAATATCAGAATGAAGACAAAACAAGGCATTCCCATAATATTCAAGTTGTAAAGTTAACCAAGTATGTTAAGTTATTACAGTTCCCAAAATAAGAGGCCAACAAAGGCCAATACAATACCAAAAGTATATAAACCCAAAAAAGTGATCGAACGGAAACTCATGACCGGTCCCAATGTCTAGATGACGTCGTCGGGTTGCCACTCACGGGCTAAGGTAGGCCCAACAGCCTCCTCCTGGCACTCCTCCTCAAAGGGATGGTCTCCTGCACCTGGTCACCAAAATACAAGCATCAAACACGACGGTTTGGCAAGAAATCATTTTAAGTGAAAGCATGTAAAACAATGTTAAATCGAGAACATAAAGAAATACTTTACTGAACGTAAAACAAATACTTACGAAACACTTTTCTAAATCAAAGACAAACTAACATGAATGCATAACATATATATATATATATCATGAATCGTAAATCCACAAAGAGCCCATCCTTTCTCTATCATTTATAATGAAAAGAGTAAGCACACACGACAAGCACGAATATACATAGTATAACACGATACGATTCCCACAAATACGGGATTCCGGCCGCGGAACCGGACACGCACGATGTGTAATAAATACACGACTAATCTGCAGTTAGTTCACATGTTTAAGGACCCCCAGACAGTGGATCAGACTGAAAGGGCAGTCCAAGCTCTGTGGTGTTCACTTGAGTTCATGAATGCACAAAACACGCAAAACACGATTCAAACATATCGAAAATAAAAGGGGAAATCACTTGTCACAACAAGACAAGGCACGACTAGCAAAATGCATAATATATATGCTCACAACTTATAAAAGTGATCCCCATTTAAATACTTGAAACACATCTTAGAACGAGCTCATAAACTTGATTTCAAAGCGAGTACACGATATAACATGCGGTATTAAACCAACGTTCAAAACACGATAATTTTATCAAGTACATGCTTAGGCTATTCATTGACCCTTGGGTGATTGGAACTCTATATTTAAAATACAAGGATTGGTGTCCCCGAAGTTAGTACATAGCATGGAGTTCCATTCACACAATGTCAAGTTAAAGTCCTTAATATAGCCTAGTTTTCAGATTTTAAAAGAAAATGCAAATGGGCAAAAATCTTCTTAAACAGGGGAAATTCCAGTGTGCCCAGTCGACCTGGCCCTTGGCCGGTCGACCGCGTACACTGTGAGCCCGGTCGACCGGCCAAGGCCCGGTCGACCTGGAGTTGTAAAATAAATTCAGTGAACAGTGTTTTGGTTAGGTTCTAGAGAACCTGACCCTGTGTCGCCGGTCGACCGCGCCCCCTGGCCGGTCGACTGCGTGAACTGCGGAAATAGTAAATCCCGCAGTGCAGCAGGTCATCCAACTGGGACCAAACCCAGTGTGCCCGGTCGACCGCGCCCCTTGGCCGGTCGACCGCGTGAACTGCAGAATCAGAACCCAGTTTTGATTTCTGCAGTCAGTGGTCCATCCTTTCCTTCCTTTCTTTTCTACATTCTTTCCCACCTGATTAGTAAATTAAATACATGAATGTAACAAGCTAGCAAGGCTCACAATGGGGCATTTATTTCAAACTTAATCAAGTCATTAACATAGAAACCCATTTCATAATCCTTCAAACCCATTCTTATCAAAACAAATCCAAACTTCAACAAAAGCAAGACTTAATTAAAAGTAATGAAATCTGAAAGTTTGGAAAGCTATTTGGCATGCTTGCATTCTCTAAAATAAGATCACAACATGAAAACCTAGTAAAACAAAGCATTATTACAAATGACAAATCCATAAATCCACATGCATAAACAACCTAAATAGGTCACTTGCCTTAGCCAAATGAAAACAAGACTCTTCTTCAAGCACTCCTGACCAAAAGCCAAGCCAAGAACTACAAAATCCCATGAAATCCATTCAAAAACTCACCCAAAAATACAACCAAGCAACCCATTTCGAAATGGTTGCTACAAGTTAGAAAAACATGATCTTTAGGAGTAGAAAGAACTCTATTAAAGAGATGGGTTGAAGCACTTACCTAGAGGTGCCCAAACAAGATGCAAAGAAGGAAATGGAGATCTTTTCCAACAAGAAACTTTAAGAAAATGGCATCAATGGAAAGCTTGGCTTGAGAGGAAGAAGATGATGGTTTTAGAATTCCGTTTGGAGACTCCTAGCTCATGCATTCAAGAAGAGAAGAAGAAGAGGAAAAAGAGGGTTTTCAGCCCTAGGTCAACGAAGATTGCAGGAATTTGTGGAATGGGGAAAGGAAGAAGGGAAAGTAGCTTAAGTGCTTGTCAAGTGGGTCCCTTTTAGTGCCAATCTTGCATGAGTCAAAACATGGTCTTGTGGGCCTCAAATGAAGTCGACGAAGAAGGATAAAACGATCCTTGAAATATCTAGTTTCCAAAAAGTATATTTTTGACATGGTTTTGGGATCTCGAAAATCGTGTCCAGATTTGAGTGTGTGAAAAGGCTATTTTACCCCTTTTTGGCCAAAACTTGAGTTTCTGGGCTACAAACACAAACGGGCTAAACACGAAAGTTGTACATAATCATAAAACCAATCAAATGAAATGAAAATCATGATTAACACAAAACCAAACACGATCTTCCCACGCTTGTGATGGACCCGATTCTTCCCTCTCTCCCGCTCCGCCCCGGGTCTTTCGGGGTACGGCGGAGGGGATGAGAAAAAAAGTAAAGGGTATCAACATCTTTCTTTCTTTTTGTACGGGTATGCCAATTTCACTTTTCTACTTGGAATTTAGAAATGGTGATCCGAAGATCCACCTTCACAAGTAGAAAGGGGAAATGAAACTTTTTATAGTTTCCCATTGCACACATATTTTAAGAAAAGAGACGAAGGTTTTTTTTTTTTATATGCCGTGAAAGGCGATTTCATTTGTTTGCCGTAAAAGGCGATTTTGCCGTAAAAGGCGATTTACAAGTCTTATCCATTATGAAAGATAAGAATTGTGATTTTTGTCTCTAAAAGAAAAATAAAGTACAATAGAAATCAAGAAAAGGAATCTGACTTCTCATTCGATTGTGGGGACACGTTCAGATCGACGGTCGCGAGTCATGTATGGGCTCCTCCATCGTCCATGCAGATGAGAACATGATTCTTGGATTCTTGGCTTGGCGTTTTAACCTCAGATTTTTAAAGGACAAAGACCAAGAGAAGGTCTTATATCCGATAAAAAAGCTAAGTAAACGGGCTGAAAAGCCACGTTTTAGCCATGTTGGTAGAAGAAGGGAGGTCCTTGGGGGAGTGGCCCCCCAAGGGTGCTTCAATCACCTTTTGGTGGTCTTGCAGCAGAGTTGCAGGAGTTCTGGATTTTCCGGGCAATTCTCTAGACTTCGAGTGAATTTCTCTGGAGATTTCTCTGGATTTTTTCCCGTGTTTTTCCCTTTGGAATGCCCTCCTATTTATAGGCCTTTGGTAGCCATTTAGGAGGGTTTATGAGCATTGAATGCATTAATGCTCATAATGGGAGGAGTTACAAGTTTTAAATTTTTTGTTTTGTAACTCCTTTTTCCTTGAATCTGATTGGCCGATGGAGAATAATGAGCTTTTAATTGTCTTTAATCCCCATCATGGGAGGAGTTTCATGGCTTTAATGCCATAAATCCTTTGACTTGTAACTCCCATTTGCTTGCTTTTGATTGGGCCGTCCAAAATAATGAGTTAATGACCGCATTAGCTTGTCATAAAATAGGTCATTTAACCTCATTAATTGGTCGCCAAGTCGCTTGAAGAGTCGCGGGCCCCGCCGCGTCTTCTTCTTGCGATGACCGCCGGTGGATCCACATGTTGTTTGATGTTGGATGGCGATGCAATTTCAGACATTGGTTAACGTCAACGTGCCGGCAACATCTGTCTTGTCGATTTCACGATCGGGTGGGCAGAAAGTGTGCTTTCTTTGTCGGCCGGTTGGCGATTTCGAGGCATCTAATGATCATCCAATGATTTCGGCGGCGAATCCATGATGTTGACGAAGATCGACGGATTTCATGCACGAAAAATCAGATTTTGGAAAAATCACAGGGGCCAATCAACTCGAAACGCGAAAAGGACCCGAAAAAGGGGTCTTCCGGCGACTTTTGGTCGCCGGAATTCCATGGTCACCGGCGACCATGGGGCTGGCGACCTTGGGCCATGGTCGCCGGCGACCATGGGCCAAGATCGCCGGCGACCATGGGCCTTGGGCCCATTTTTCGGCCGCCGTTCGGTCGCCTTTTCTTCGCCATTTTTCGATCTTTTTTCATTCTTTTTTCTTCTGTATTTTTCTTGACATTACCCCTCATTTATTGGCCTGATTCTCTTGAAGAAAATCCGACGAGAAGCCACGCAAATCGGAGCACAAAGTTTCCTATTTTTCTGGAAAGCCGAAGACTTTGTGGTGCGGTATTGCCGATTTTTTGTCAAGCATTGAAACTGGGCCAAACGATGTCGGAATGACCTGAAATTTAACGTGGAGCTTCTTGAACAGTAGATAGGACCAACCATAGGCTTTGGTTTGAGTTTTGAAGCCGTTCGGGGTCCCGCAAATGCTCGCCTTGATTTCGCCATGAGAGAAATGCCTAGCTTTAACCTGTGGTCAACCGATGTCCGATTGACCTGAAATTTGACAGGGAGCCTCCTGAGTAGTAAGTAAGATCAACCATGGGCTTTGGTTTGAGTTTTGAAGCCTTTTGGGGTCCCGCAAATGCTCGCCTTGATTTCACCTCGAGGAAAATGCCGAGCTTTGAAACTAGGCCAAACGATGTCCGTTTGACCTAAAACTTGACAGGGGACCTATTGGAGTCATTTTGAGATGATCCATTAGCTCCAATTTGGATGCCATGATTCCAGGGTGCTCCGCCGCCGGCAGGCCTGTTTTTGCTTCCCGAGAGTTGACGAAGGGTCAAACGCTGTCCGTTTGACTTGAAATTTGGCACGGGGCCGTTTGGAGGTATTCTGAGACCATCCGTAGGCTCTGATCGAAGTTTTGAAGTCTTCAACACTGTCGTTGCCGGGAGCTCCTGTCTGGCTGTCGGAGGAGTGAAGTTAGGCCAAATGACGTCGAAATGGCCCGAAACTTCATGTGTACCTCTCTTTTGGCTGCTTTGAAGAATCTTGCAGTTTTTGTTTGATTCTGACAAGATCTGGTGCTTGAAGTGGCGCCTTCCTATTTATGGCAGGATGTGGCTCCATGTAGCTTTTGATGTTGAAGGGACATAGTGACATTTTTGGTGTCAACAAATGCCCCCTCGAGGTACAGCGACAAGGTGCTCAGCTTTAGCAGTTGGTGTGCCTCGAAGAGAATTTGAAGGAGATCTTCTAGCTTGACCAAGAGTCTTGAGCGTTTTTCTTTTGATGGAGTTGCTTTTTTCAGCTTCCAAGGGATTTCGCGGTAATGAAAGGGGTCATGTACCGTCTCAAGGCAAGGATTTTGAAATGACATTTGGATATGGGTTTGGGTTTTGGGTTTTCCCTTTTAACCTTGTGAACCTAAAGGCTTTATGTGGCACATTAGGCGGTTAAGAAGGTTTTTTGGTTTTTGACCTTGTGACCTAACAGGCTGTATGTGGCGAGTTAGGGGGTCGGGATTTTGGTTTTTGGTTTCGGTCTTGTGATCTAATAAGCTGTATGTGGCATGTTAGGGGACCATGGTTTGGTTTTTGGTCACTCTTTGGGACAATTTTGGGTCCATTAGAGTGGTTTGGTTTTTTGTGGAATGTCAATTTCAAGATTGTGGCTTGATTTGGTGCATGGGGTTGGATGGTTTGGGTTTCTTTTGGAAGCCCATGAAGCTTG
Organism: Camphora micrantha; assembly: GCA_003546025.1. NCBI lineage: Eukaryota > Viridiplantae > Streptophyta > Magnoliopsida > Laurales > Lauraceae > Camphora > Camphora micrantha. The sequence continues at coordinate 34,198 of QPKB01000084.1, read as the reverse complement.
GAATTTTTTGTATGGTCCAATCAACTCAAGAGAGGCATGGAACCATTTTTGTATGCTCTTGGTAAGAGAAATTTTGACTAAAAGCCACTTTTAGTGCCTAGGTGGTCAATCCTGGCTCATATGGGCTAACCCATGGGACCTTAAGCTTTTAAAAATGGCTTAGATCTCATGTGGTGTCATTTTGTAAAGAATATCTAAAAATATCTCTTTTGTGTAGAGAATATCTAAAAATATACTTACTTGGAGAGAATCTCTCAAGTTTCCTTGATTTTGGGAGAGATTTTCTCAAAGTTTCTCAAATCCCCTTTCTTTTTTGAGAGAATTTCTCAAGAGTCTCCTCTTTAGGAGAGAATATCTCAAATCTCCCTTTCTTTTAGGAAGTTTGCTAATTTTCAGCACTTACCTCCTTGCTTTTCTCCTTCTTTCCTCTTTTGTCAAAGTTTTCCTAGCATCTAATGCATGATGGTTTTATGCATGATTTTTGGTAAATGGAATTGGGAGCATGATGATGCATACCTCGAATTTTCTTGCAAGTCTTGGGATTTTTGGAGCTTGCAGCAATGTTGAGCCCACTTCTCCAGTCTCGCAGAATTTCGAGGAGCTTTGCAAGTTTTGGAATTTTGAGCTCGCAGCAATGTTGAGCTCTTTTCTGATCTTGCGAAGATTTGAGAAGAAAGGCTTGATCTCGCAGCAATGTTTGAATTCGAGTCTTCTTCGAGAATCCTTCATTGATTATGAGCTCGCAGCAATGTTGAGCTCATCTTCAAGCTTCCTTTCTTTTTCGGGGTGCCTCCCTTTTCTTCGAAATTGCCCCGGAACCATGCCAAAATTTCGCTAGGATTTTTTTTTAGCAAAATTCTGTCATTTGGTGTTTGATTTCTTCCTTTCTGACTTTTGCAGGTGGTTCCTCCAGAACGAACAAGGGTAAGGGCCTTGTTACTGATGCACCTCGCCGATCTGCCAGATCTTCCAATGCGGCCGTTCAACAGGCTGGGAAGAGTCCGTTATGTGGAGACGAACTTGGAAGAATGCGACTCGCTCAACCGAGATGAGATGAGACAGCGATTGATCGCTCTCAAGGATGAGGAGTTTTATAAAATTATGGCAAGCAATCGTCCTTGGGTCATGGACGATCAGAGCGTTGTGCCCAAGCCTACCTTTTTCTTTGGTGACGCTGTCCCTGATGACTCGTCATTCCAAAGGAGATGCTTTCAGTTCTCTTACACAGCTGATGGTGAGGAGAGAACTATTTCTACCCGATCGACTTTTGATCGCACTATCTCGATCATGAGTCTTTCTCCCACATGCTCTAAAAGAGAAGATCCTCCAAGCTGGGTGAAGAGGACCAATGCGGTCAAGACCGGGATTTTTGTTGGCGGCCCTTCCTGTTATGCAGAGAAGTCGCCTGTCCGTATGGACATGTTGATGCCAGCCAGCGGCTACCAAGGTTCTGATCATCCATCAGTCGATTTGAGACCGGTGGGCCTTGGCATTTTTAGCGGTGACGGCAGTAATTGGGTGAACCCCTTTCGGCTTCGCGGCCGCTTCAGTGCTGACTCAGGCTGGGAGTCATGGACTGATCACATCCTGCAGATTGGTGGCGCCATTCTGAAGGAGGCTGAGTTTTTGATGCGGTTCGCGCTTTTCGGCAAACCGTCGTTTTCTCCGATGAGGCCTTCATGGCCATGTTGGAGTCTTTCCTTCCACAGACCAACACCTTCGTTGTCGCGAACGGTGAAATTGGTTTTTCTTTGAAGGAGTTGAGCGCTACCACCGGGCTGCCTATCCTCGGCAAACTCTATGAGGAGTTTATGCCTATTGACAGTGTCCTTGAGGAGCAGTCAGGAGTTCAGGCTTGTACTTTCAGCTCGTCGCCTTCTACGATTTTTTGAAGGAGAAGGAGGGCTCGAAAGTCCGATGCAGTAGTTGGAGGAGTCTCAGCTCTTTGTCTTCCAACTTCTTTGACGGTGGGGATGCTTCTGAGAGTATGTCCCAGGAAGCCAGGGCTAAGAACCCGAAGAAGATCTCCGCTATGCGAGAAAATTTGAGGGATTTTCTTACAAGCACAGACGCCATTTGTCTGACATTGCGCTGCGGAGAGATCTTGCTGTTTACCTCACTTACTGGCTGGGTGAGGCAATTTTTGCTGGAGGAGATGGAACGCACATCAGGCCGCACTGTATTTTTCCGGCTTGTCAGATGGCGTTCGGAGAGCAGCTTGCTTTGGTGCCTGCTCTTTACTCCTATTTGTGCACCGAACTGCAGGCTGCTGCTTTCTTGGTTCGGCTTGGGCTCCCTATGAATAGGGTATTTTCAGCCCATATCTTCTATTCGTGGTTTGTGTACCACTGTCCGGGCTTCCACTGTTTAGGCGCTGCACAGGATGATGACCCGTTTATGATTCGGTTGGCTAGAGGGAAAGCCGTTTCCGAATCTCTTTTGTCTGCCCGTTTGAGGATCCGACGGTTCAGGGACGTCGAGATGGGGCAGTCTTCAGTCAAGCTTTCTCCCGGTCTGCGGAAGAAGGCTTTTGATTTTGGTATCTCCCGCGATTCCACCAGAGCAGGGTCGGGAAGACACTATTCTTTGACGAACGCAGAGAAGGGATGGCTTTTTAACATACGTGTTGGTACGATGGTGTACCGTCGACATCTTTTTGTTGACATCCAGCCGTATGTTCCTTCTCGTTTTGCGTTGCAGTTGGGCTTCTCCCAAGGCGTTGTAGGAGCGCCTTCGAGCATGGTGAAGCGTTTTGGGGGTCTTCAGGATGGGAGGAACGCATGGGCTTTTTACAGTGCGGAGGACACGACCGTCTTATGCTGCATATCTTGGAATATCTTCATCATAGCCCTCTGATATGTCGCACCAGCATTTTTCAGACCAAATGGCATTACAGCGTAACAATACACGCCAAATGGGGTCCGAAATGATGTGTGTCTTTCATCTTCAGGATGCATTTTTATCTGATTGTACCCAGAGAAACCATCCATGAATGTCATCCGCTCGAATCCACAGGTGTTGTCGATCATCACCTCCGGTATGGGGAGCGGAAATTCATCTTTAGGACATGCATTGTTCAGGTCTCTATAATCAATACAGACCCTAATCTGCCCATTTTTCTTTGTCACTGGGACGATGTTGGCCAACCATTCAGGATGCTGTTCCTCGCGGATGAAGCCAACGTTTTTGAGTTTCTGAACTCCTTGTTCAATTTTGTCCAATATGTCAGGACGAAATCTTCTTTGGCCTTGTTTGACAGGCTTGATATCTTTTTGTAGATTGAGTTTGTGAACTGCTATTTTGGGGTCTAAACCAGGCATTTCAGCGTAAGACCATGCAAAACAATCAACAAACTCACGAAGAAAAGCGATATACTCGGGTAACTCATCATCCTTTATATTCTGCTTATGATACAGGACGTGGGCTATCTGGCGTCCCAAGTCTATCTCTTTTGAACAGAATCTTCTGTTGGAAGACTTGAAGGTGGTTCCTCCATAATATTTTCGGAGGCTTCCAACTCAACAAGACCTTCCGGAGTTTCAAAGGTATTCTCAGACCAAGGCTGTGCTTCTGACCATGGGTCTTCTTGATCGGCACTCTTCTCAGACTCGCTATGAGATGGTCCAAATCACCTGTTGAAACTGGATCGAAGTATGGCACTTCTTTTGGAGATGATGGTTCTTCTGGACCAGAAGACTGTGCATCTGTATCATCGGACAATTCCTCTTCATCATCAGAGAAATCGTACCAATTGGAGGAGCTTCCTGGATCCTTGACGGGTAACTCTTCAAAGAGATATCCAGGGAGATCAATATCTTCACAGACACGAGATGTTGAGGCTTCGTCGGCCAGACGACTTTGTAGCCTTTGGGTCAACTGTCTCATGGGAGCATCAGGGTCGTAGCCCAGTCCGTATGAAGACTTTTCTATATGACGATAGAGTTTCCAATCCTCCTGCTGGCCTTTTGTCAGGGTGGGCTCCAATGGTACGAGAATACCGTGGCCACCTCCCAAGCCGATTGGATTTCGAGCGTCATAGCCCATTTTCTTCATGATAGCTTGCGCCATTGGACTATACAAGGATAGTTGTGGCATACCTTCGTTTTGGAAAGGCTCAAGCGAAGAGTTTGATGAAGAAGCCGCCGACCTGTGGAAAAAGATCGGCTTTTCTTTTGGTGAGGTTGTCGGAACAACGAAGGAAGCTGATGCTGGATCGTCTATGCCAGCAGGTGCCTCCAATGGAGTGAGAGCAGGTTGAGCTTGCTGAGTATCAGCTTGGCTTGACGACGTGTCGTCTTCTGTCTCTGAATCCGAATCTGTGTCTTGCATAATAGACACAAAGGAGATGACAAACTTGCCCCCAGGCTTTTGTTTGGTCTTCTTTGCCTTGGTAGTGATCACCAGCGGCTTTGAAGACTTGAGGGAGACAACAAAAGGAGATTGGTTGATCTCCTCGGTTTTGCCGGATGGTTGATTTTCTTCCGGTGATTGCTGAGGAGCCTTGCCTTTATCTTTCTGGAGACTTTCGGCAAAGGATGCTATTTCTTTCTCCTTTTCTTCGTTTTCATCTTTGTACATCTGCGAGTCTGCAAAATGGACTTCTTTGCCTTTGAAAGGCTTTTTGTCCGCAAATACCCGATGTACCAAGCCGTCGTCGCCAACAAACTTGATGCACTGATGAAGAGTTGAAGGAACAACACCACTCTCGTGTATCCAGGGGCGTCCGAGAAGGATGTTGTAGCATGAGGGGTTTTTTATTGCATATACAGTGACTTCAGAGATAAGATCACCGATTTGCAACTTGAACCTAATCTTGCCGATAGGCCTCTGAGCGCTTCCATCGTATCCAAAGATAGACACGGATGTGTGACTCAGCTTGCTAGGCGGGATGCCCAGCTCTTCGAGTGCCGAATAGAGATGAGGTTGAGGGCAGAACCCGGATCGATCTGTACTCTGTGTATCGGCATCTCTTTGATGTACCCTGTAAAGTATAAGGGCCGGTTGTGCTTTGTTTCGCCTAGTAGGAGGTCTTCCTTAGTGAAGGCGATAGTTGCACTTGCTGCTTTTTGAACTGAGAGGCAATCATTGCAAGATCCCTCAGTCTTCTTCTTTTCTCCTTTTGAGGAGGTATTTGATTTTTTAACCCTATAGTCCATTTCAATTTGTAGGACTTGTGGGGCATGCTTGTCGACATCCACATTCAGTCTTTGCAGTTCTGAAATGAGACTATCACGAGTTTGGGGAGACATTCGTAATAAGTCTAGGATGTGCAGACGTGCAGGTATGTGTCTAAAGTGCTCAATCAAGTCATACTTGAAAGCCTCCTTAGGGCCTGCATTCATTCTCATTATTGTTGCCACTTGGGGCGTACCACTTGGGCTTTACATTCTGTCCCGAAGGATTTACATAAGAAGAAGAAGTTAGATTGTAGTTTTTGTGGTAATCCCGGCCAGAGCGGGTACCTTTACCAACTTCGAGAGCTTCTGGAGACGGTTCTTCATTCGGAAGTCCACCCTCGGGATTGAGGGGCTGATCCTTTTCATTTGCTGAAGATGCTTCCGTGTCAACATTACCATCCTCAGTGATTGCATTGCATGGAGCATTTTCCGGGAACAAGTCCTGAACAGCGTCCAGCAATTTGTCTTCTTTGTTTACAATTTCATCGGTCCAGACATCACCCATGAGGTTGGGCATCTGGGACCAGTTGACTGGGTAGACTTCATCGGTAGAGACGTCTTCAAGGTAGTCAGCCAGAAGAGGTCTGTACTCTGATGTGACAGTCTCAGAGACGAAGGTTGAGAAGATGCCATCTCCGAGGTAGTAATATCAGAGGATATACTACCTGATGTAGTATGGGAGTTTGTGGCCTCGGCAGATGAAGCTCCAGAGGCGCTGTCGTCTCGAACTATCGCATTGCAAGCAATAGGAAACGTCTCCGGAACGGATTGTTGGGAGTCAGATTCATCCTCTGATGTAAGGGGATCATCCACCCAGCAGTTTTCTTCATTTTCAGGAGTTACTGGAGGGGACTCCTGTAGATTTTCCGGGACCACCGGTTCTGGATTGCGATGAAGCTGATTGATGTGATCTTGTCCTTGCTCTATGGCAAGACGCTGCAAGATCCTTGCATATTCTTCGAGATCAGGCATAGGAGCCAGATCTTCTTCTTCATCTACTCCTTGTAGTTCCTCCTGATCGGGTTCTACCGGAGCATTGGCAGGTGCTGTGTCAACAGCATTTTCCTGAACAACCTCTTGGTCTCCTTCATCATCAGACCAAGATCCCTGTGGTTGTAAAGGGTTATACCAGATCACCGGCATGATGAGGTGGGATTCGGGGATCCATTCCTCGTCGGAGAGGTATTCTCCTGTTTCGAGGGATTCCTCCCATTCATCGGTGTCACTGGCGGTGTCACTGGACTCGTACCCATCCATGGGGAATCCAACTACTGAATTGCAAGAGTATGATGCCCCCTGCATGTCTTCAGTCTTTAGTAGTGATGGCATGAAATCACGAAGGGTGAATTTCCTTGCCGGCCTCGAAGTCTCGGAAGGAGACTTTTCTGCTGCCCCCAGTGAAGGGGTAGGGGAAGTTTCTGTCTTTTCAGGAACTTCTTGTTTTGGTTGAGCTTTCTCCTGCTGTTTAAGCTTGCGGAGTTGTCTCCTGGCTTGCCTTCGCTGTCGAGCGGTCGGCTTTGTTTTGACGATCTCCCAGTTTTCATCTTCCAGGAGATCGGGATGTACCCATATGGGCTGTCCATCTGGTGTTGGGCACGGGACTAGCTCTTGGGATGTTTGAGCCATTTTTATCACCTTGAAGGAAGTAGTGACCTTCTTCTTTGGTGACTTTTGTGTGTTTGTCCATACGACACCATGTTGACGGAGGCAGACCCATAGTTTTTGTCAAAGGTGATGACTCCGTTTTTCCACATCTCGTTGATCTTTTCTCTCACAACGAAGCATTGGTTGAGAGGATGCGAGATCATCTGGTGGTATGGACAGTACCGGGGATCGTTGGTTTTGCCAACATCTCCTGGTCTTTTGGGTTCAGGCAGGGTGAGCTTCCCGTTTGCCAAGAGAGCCTCGAAGATTTCTTCGACATCTTCATCGAACGGGTATTTCTTTTCTACTCGTTCTTTGAAGGCATCAGAGAGTTCAGGTCTCTTACCTGCACCTTTGTTTTCAGCTTTCTTTGGTGGCTGCGGAGCTGACTTGGTTTGCACATTGAGAACCTCCTTTTTCTTTTGCTTCGAGGTTGCAATGGCGGTCGGCTCCTTCTTTGATGATTTCTGACTGCTGAGGTCTTTGATCACCGTCTCAGCCTCCATTGATGCTTCTAGGAGTTCTCCCAGATTCTTTGATTTGTTGCCGATAATCATGGAGCGTATCTTTGCTCTCATGTTGTTACGGCAGATGTCGACCAGCGACGCTTGTGGCAGTACGTCTGAACATTTGTACGCCATTGCCTTCCACTTGTGAATGTAGTCGTATGTCGACTCATTCTCTCCCTGTTTTAGGCTGCAGAGTTGAGCCATAGTCACAGGATGATCCTCACCTTTGAAGTGAGTTAGGAAGCGTGTCTCCATCATGGCCCAGTTTTGGATAGAGTCCTCCTGAAGAGTGGAGTACCAATCAAAGGCCGTACCTTTTAGGGTACTTGCGAAGAGACGGATCTTGAGGGCGTCTTGATCCGCGATGGCTCCCGTCAGGATCTTGAAATGGATGACATGTTGTCTGGCCGAGCCCTTCCCCGTATATGTTTGGAGAGTGGGCTGTTTGAATTTGGTAGGAAACGGTACCGAGTCCATCCATAAGGGATATGGTGGCTTGATTCCGTGTTCCTTTAGTGAATCCTCTTCCTTTGCTTTGGAGGGATATCGTCAACGTCCTTTTTTTGTAAGGGCGCGTGACTCATTTACCTCCTCTTCGTGGTGACTTGGAGGAGCTTCATTATTCAGTGGACGTTGGAGGGTAAGAAGTAAGTTCTCCATGAGAGCTTCTATCCTCTGCTGTCCCTGCTCCAGCTGCTGGATGCGTGCGGCTACGTCATCTTGCGGCGGAGGCTGCTCAGCATTTGTGACTAAGACGTTCATCTTTCGAGAGTCGAATGAGGATATCGTCTTGGTGACTGAGCTGGAGCTCATTCTTTTGGATGAAGAGCTCGAAGAGTGATTGCTCCGGTGTCCTTGACTTGAAGGAGTGGGAGAATCTCTTCTCTATGTCTTCGCGCCCGGGAGACGCTGCGAGTCACCGGTCGCTTGACATGGATTTTTGTTGCTGACTTCTGGCGCCTTCTGGTTTTGCCAACCATATGGACAGTAGCAACTTGGTTGGGTGCTTCTTTTTCGACCCATTTTTGAGAGACCTGGAGCGTGGAGTGCTGAGCTCTTTGCTTCTCTAGTCTCTTTTGCCGATACGCCGCGCGGCGACGCATACGACGAGCGATTTGAGCTTCAGTTAGCTCGGGCTGTGCTCTAGCCACGAAGGAGGTGGTCCCTCGCGCGCAGCAGCCGAGCTTGTCTTCTTTGTAATTTGGCAAGGACAGGATCTGGATGCGGTCCTTAGCCTGTCGCAGCGAAGCTTTAAATTTGGCGAGCTCGGCCCCTGTTGAGATGAAGGGCCGAGTTGCAGGAATACAGGCCTTGACAGGTTCTCGCTGAGGCCTGATGATGCACGACTTGATCCTGGGCTTATAGGAATAAGCCGGCTCGTGCTGGGTGGATTTTGTTTGGTGGAGGGCTGGTTTCTCCTCTTTCGTGTACGAGAGAGGGTAGAACCGGTTCTCCTTGAGCGGGGCCAGGTATGCTGGCCTTGCAGATCTTTGGGACCTTCTTTGTTTTGGAGAAGGTCTTGGAGACCAAGTCTTGAGGTAGACCTGGTTTCTTGCAGGCTGAGGTTTCGCGGGGTTGTCGCGGGCTTCAGTCTTCTTGGCGGTTGCCCTTGGTGTCACGGTAGTGACGCGCCCAGGGGCGGTTCTCTGCTTCTTGGCAGGAGTTGTTTCTTCTGCGGGAAGTGGGAAAGGTCCCAGCGACCCGAAGACGATGGACCGGGAGAGGAGGTCGACCCGGTGTCTTGTGTGTTTACCGAAGGAAGTGACACTTCGGCCGCTGGCGAGGCGCTTAGGAGCGCGTTTGTTTTGCTTCTCTTGAAGCATCAGCTGGTACTTGTTCTCGTCGAAGGTGATTGTCAACGAAGCTGCCATGTTAGTTTTTGAAAAACCTTTCTGAAACAAGACCGGATCCATTAGTAATCACAAGAATGTGGTGATCATAAATGGAAATAAACTATGGTTTTTTCTTTTCAATTTGCTCGAGGGGACAAGGCCCGGCCCAAGCAAGATGAAGAAGGCAAAAAGCCATAGAGTATACAATTGTTCTAAACGCAAGTATGAAAGGCTCAGAGTGAGCGTTCCAGTGACTGCTAGAAGCAATTGTGAACCTTAATTCAGATTACCGAGGAGCGAGGCTCACTCGAGGTAAAATGATATATAGGTTGGGAGTACAAATGTGTCGGTCGCGAATACAGTAGACCCAAGAGGGCGTACTAGCACCGCTAGGCACAGATGTTGTAAATCGCATCCTTGAAATGGACACGAGATGGGATTTTTTGAAAGGTCAAGGTTGGGTTCATAAAAGAGAGCAAATGGCACTCCGATCCGAACACGTGCTCAACATTTCTGCGAGCACAGAGTCCGAAAAGGAAATAACCAGAATTTCTCGAATCTGGACCCAACAATGACGGAAGTTTTTTTTTTTTTTTTTTTTTGAAAAGTCAGGATCAGATTCATCAAAGAGAGCAAATGACGTTCCAACCCAAACACGTGCTCAACATTTCTGCGAGCACAGTAATCCGAGGAGGAAGAGGTCAAGATTTCTCGACTTTGAACCCAGACGTGACAAGTTTTTTTTTTTTTTTTTTTTTTTTTTTTTTTTTTTTTTTTTGAAAGTCAGTATCGGATTCATCAAAGAGAGCAAATGATGTTCCAATTCAAACACGTGCTCAACATTTCTGCGAGCACAGAGTCTGAAAAGGAAGAGATCAAGATTTCTCAAATTTGAACCAAAAATCGACGAAATTTTTTTTTTTTAGGGTTTGAGAATACATCGAGTTCTCACGATTCGTTCTTATGAAACAATGTTGATAGACCAGCCCCCAGGTAAGGGTAGGATTACTTAATGAACCCGTTTGGAGGACCCTTACCTAGAACAGCCTAGCTGTCTCCAAACTCTGGACAAGGCTTTTCTTAGATCAACCTCGATTAAAGAACGCAATCGGTAAAACTTTCGTGTTCTCAAATGCTTCCCCCCTTTTTTTTTTTTTTTTTTTTTTTTGATGGACTCATCAGAGAGAGCGAATGGTCCGTTCCCAATCTGAACAGGGGCTCAAACAATTTCTGCGAGCCCTAAGTCAGAAAGGAAAAGAAAACCAAAATTTCTCAAATTTGGATCCAAACCAAAATTTCTCAAATTTGGATCCAAAGAAAGAAGATTTTTTTTTTTTTTTTCCTGACAAGTTTCTCAGATTTTTTTTTTTTGGATTCATCAGCGAGAGCGAATGGTCCGTTCCCAGTCTGAACAGGGGCTCAAACAATTTCTGCGAGCCCTAAGTCAGAAAGGAAAAGAAAACCAAAATTTCTCAAATTTGGATCCAAAAGAGAAGAAGATTTTTTTTTTTTGAAATCTGACAAGTTTGAAATCAGATTTTTTTTTTTTCGAACTCGTCAAAGAGAGCAAACGGTCCCTTTCCCAATCTGAAAACGTGCTCAAACATTTCTGCGGGCACTGAGTCCAAAAGGGAGGAGATCGAGATTTCTCAGATCTGAATTCAAAGAACAAGAGAAGATTTTTTTTTTTTCGAGAGGAGAAAGATTGGAAATAGACTTAAAGAAAGAAATTTCCAAAAAAAAACAAAAATCCCATCTCATGTTTTTTTTTTATGCAAGATTCAACATTGGCCACCAACTAGAAAGGTGCCAAAGAATCTAAGTTCATGTTCTCAAATGAACGTGTCCCACCGGGTGTGCCAGCTTGATGGACCCGATTCTTCCCTCTCTCCCGCTGCCTCCGCCCCGGGTCTTTCGGGGTACGGCGGAGGGGAGGAGAAGAAAAGTAAAAAGGGTATCAACATCTTTCCTTTTTTTTGTACGGGTATGCCAATTTCACTTTTCTACTTGGAATTTAGAAACGGTGATCCGAAGATCCACCTTCACAAGTAGAAAGGGGAAATGAAACTTTTTCTAGTTTCTATTGCACACATATTTTAAGAAAAGAGACAAAAGGGTTTTTTTTTTTATATGCCGTGAAAGGCGATTTCATTTGTTGCCGTGAAAGGCGATTTTGCCGTAAAAGGCGATTTACAAGTCTTATCCATTATGAAAGACAAGAATTGTGATTTTTGTCTCTAAAAGAAAAATAAAGTACAATAGAAATCAAGAAAAGGAATCTGACTTCTCATTCGATTGTGGGGACACGTTCAGATCGACGGTCGCGAGTCATGTATGGGCTCCTCCATCGTCCATGCAGATGAGAACACGATGCTTGGATTCTTGGCTTGGCTTTTTAACCTCAGATTTTTAAAGGACAAAGACCAAGAGAAGGTCTTATATCCGATAAAAAGCTAAGTAAACGGGCTGAAAAAGCCACGTTTTAGCCATGTTGGTAGAAGAAGGGAGGTCCTTGGGGGGGTGGCCCCCAAGGGTGCTTCAATCACCTTTTGGTGGTCTTTGCAGCAGAGTTGCAGGGTTCTGGATTTTCCGGGCAATTCTCTGGATTCTTTTTTTCTCGTTCTTCGTCTCCTTTTTTTTAGATCCTTTTTTCCCTTTGGAATGCCCTCCTATTTATAGGCCTTTGGTAGCCATTTAGGAGGGTTTATGAGCATTGAATGCATTAATGCTCATAATGGGAGGAGTTACAAGTTTTGAAATTATTTGTTTTGTAACTCCTTTTCCTTGAATCTGATTGGCCGATGGAGAATAATGAGCTTTTAATTGCCTTTAATCCCCATCATGGGAGGAGTTTCATGGCTTTAATGCCATAAATCCTTTGACTTGTAACTCCCATTTGCTTGCTTTTGATTGGGCCGTCCAAAATAATGAGTTAATGACCGCATTAACTTGTCATAAAACGGGTCATTTAACCTCATTAATTGGTCGCCAAGTCGCTCGAAGAGTCGCGGGCCGCGCCGCGTCTTTTGGAATTCTTCTTGCGATGACCGCCGGTGGATCCACATGTGTTTTGATGTCGGATGGCGATGCAATTTCAGACATTGATTAATGTCAACGTGCCGGCAACATCTGTCCTGTCGATTTCACGATCGGGCGGGCAGAAAGTGTGCTTTCTTTGTCGGCCGGTTGGCGATTTCGAGGCATCTAATGATCATCCAATGATTTCGGCGGCGAATCCGTGATGTTGACGAAGATCGACGGATTTCATGCACGAAAAATCAGATTTTGGAAAAATCACAGGGGCCAATCAACTCGAAACGCGAAAAGGACCCGAAAAAAGGGGTTTCCGACGACTTTTGGGTAGCCGGAATTCCATGGTCGCCGGCGACCATGCACCCATGGTCGCCGACGACCATGGGCCGGCGACCTTGGGCCATGGTCGCTGGCGACCATGGGCCTTGGGCCCATTTTTTGGCCGCCGTTCGGTCGCCGTTTCTTCGCCGTTTTTCGATCTTTTTTCATTCTTTTTTCTTCTGTATTTTTTCTGACATTTCCCCTCATTTATTGGCCTGATTCTCTTGAAGAAAACCCGACGAGAAGCCACGCAAATCGGAGCACAAAGTTTCCTATTTTTCTGGAAAGCCGAAGACTTTGTTGTGCGGTATTGCCGATTTTTTGTCAAGCATTGAAACTAGGCCAAACGATGTCGGAATGACCTGAAATTCGACGTGGAGCTTCTTGAGCAGTAGACAGGACCAACCATAGGCTTTGGTTTGAGTTTTGAACCCGTTCGGGGTCCCGCAAATGCTTGCCTTAATTTCGCCATGAGAGAAATGTCGAGCTTTGACTTATGGTCAACCGATGTCCGATTGACCTGAAATTTGACAGGGAGCCTCCTGAGTAGTAAGTAAGACCAACCATGGGCTTTGGTTTGAGTTTTGAAGCCTTTTGGGGTCCCGCAAATGCTCGCCTTGATTTCACCTCGAGGAAAATGCCGCGCTTTGAAACTAAGCCAAACGATGTCCGTTTGACCTAAAACTTGACAGGGGACCTATTGGAGTCATTTTGAAATGATCCATTAGCTCCAATTTAGATGCCATGATTCCGGGGTGCTCCGCCGCCGGTAGGCCTGTTTTTGCTTCCCAAGAGTTGATGAAGGGTCAAACGTTGTCCGTTTGACTTGAAATTTGGCATGGGGCCTTTTGAAGGTATTCTGAGACCATCCGTAGGCTCTGATCGAAGTTTTGAAGTCTTCGACACTGTCGCTACCGGGAGCTCCTGTCTGGCTGTCGGAGGAGTGAAGTTAGGCCAAATGACGTCGAAATGGCCCGAAACTTTATATGTACCCCTCTTTTGGCTGCTTTGAAGGATCTTGCAGTTTTTGTTTGATTCTGACAAGATCTGGTGCTTGAAGTGGCGCCTTCCTATTTATGGCAGGATGTGGCTCCATGTAGCTTTTGGTGCTGAAGGGACATAGTGACATCTTTTGTGTCAACAGTGTGACTCAGCTTGCTAGGCAGAGATGAGGTTGAGGGCAAAACCCGGATCGATCTGTACTCTGTGTATCGGCATCTCTTTGATGTACCCTGTAAAGTATAAAGGCCAGTTGTGCTTTGTTTCGCCTAGTAGGAGGTCTTCCTTAGTGAAGGCGATAGTTGCACTTGCTGCTTTTTGAACTGAGAGGCAATCATTGCAAGATCCCTCAGTTTTCTTCTTTTCTCCTTTTGAGGAGGTATTTGATTTTTTAACCCTATAGTCCATTTCAATTTGTAGGACTTGTGGGGGCATGCTTGTCGACATCCACATTCAGTCTTTGCAGTTCTGAAATGAGACTATCACGAGTTTGGGGAGACATTCGTAATAAGTCTAGGATGTGCAGACGTGCAGGTATGTGTCTAAAGTGCTCAATCAAGTCATACTTGAAAGCCTCCTTAGGGCCTGCATTCTCATTATTGTTGCCACTTGGGGCGCTTACATTCTGTCTCGAAGGATTTACATAAGAAGAAGAAGTTAGATTGTAGCTTTTGTGGTAATCCCGGCCAGAGCGGGTACCTTTACCAACTTCGAGAGCTTCTGGAGACGGTTCTTCATTCGGAAGTCCACCCTCGGGATTGAGGGGCTGATCCTTTTCATTTGCTGAAGATGCTTCCGTGTCAACATTACCATCCTCAGTGATTGCATTGCATGGGGCATTTTCCAGGAACAAGTCCTAAACAGCGTCCAGCAATTTGTCTTCTTTGTTTACAATTTCATCGGTCCAGACATCACCCACGAGGTTGGGCATCTGGGACCGGTTGACTGGGTAGACTTCATCGGTAGAGACGTCTTCAAGGTAGTCAGCCAGAAGAGGTCTATACTCTGATGTGACAATCTCAGGAGACGAAGGTTGAGAAGATGCCATCTCCGAGGTAGTAATATCAGAGGATATACTACCTGATGTAGTATGGGAGTTTGTGGCCTCGGCAGATGAAGCTCCAGAGGCGCTGTCGTCTCGAACTATCGCATTGCAAGCAATAGGAAACGTCTCCGGAACGGATTGTTGGGAGTCAGATTCATCCTCTGATGTAAGGGGATCATCCACCCAGCAGTTGACGGAGGCAGACCCATAGTTTTTGTCAAAGGTGATGACTCCGTTTTTCCACATCTCGTTGATCTTTTCTCTCACAACGAAGCATTGGTTGAGAGGATGCGAGATCATCTGGTGGTATGGACAGTACCGGGGATCGTTGGTTTTGCCAACATCTCCTGGTCTTTTGGGTTCAGGCAGGGTGAGCTTCCCATTTGCCAAGAGAGCCTCGAAGATTTCTTTGACAACTTCATCGAACGGGTATTTCTTTTCTACTCGTTCTTTGAAGGCATCAGAGAGTTCAGGTCTCTTACCTGCACCTTTGTTTTCAGCTTTCTTTGGTGGCTGCGGAGCTGACTTGGTTTGCACATTGAGAACCTCCTTTTTCTTTTGCTTCGAGGTTGCAATGGCGGTCGGCTCCTTCTTTGATGATTTCTGACTGCTGAAGTCTTTGATCACCATCTCAGCCTCCATAGATGCTTCTAGGAGTTCTCCCAGATTATTAGATTTGTTGCCGATAATCATGGAACGTATCTTTGCTCTCATGTTGTTACGGCAGATGTCGACCAGTGACGCTTGTGGCAATACGTCTGAACATTTGTACGCCATTCCTTCCACTTGTGAATGTAGTCGTATGTCGACTCATTCTCTCCCTGTTTTAGGCTGCAGAGTTAAGCCATAGTCACAGGATGATCCTCACCTTTAAAGTGAGTTAGGAAGCGTGTCTCCATCATGGCCCAGTTTTGGATAGAGTCCTCCTGAAGAGTGGAGTACCAATCAGAGGCCGTACCTTTTAGGGTACCTGCGAAGAGACGGATCTTGAGGGCGTCTTGATCCACGATGGCTCCCGTCAGGATCTTGAAATGGATGACATGTTGTCTGGCCGAGCCCTTCCCCGTATATGTTTGGAGAGTGGGCTGCTTGAATTTGGTAGGAAACGGTACCGAGTCCATCCATAAGGGATATGGCGGCTTGATTCCGTGTTCCTTTAGTGAATCCTCTTCCTTTACTTTGGCGAGGATATCGTCAACATCCCTTTTGGTAAGGGCGCGTGACTCATTTACCTCCTCCTCGTGGTGACTTGGAGGAACTTCATTATTTAGTGGACGTTGGAGGGTAAGAAGTAAGTTCTCCATGAGAGCTTCTATCCTCTGCTGTCCCTACTCCAGCTGCTGAATGCGTGTGGCTACGTCATCTTGCGGCGGAGGCTGCTCAGCATTTGTGACTAAGACGTTCATCCTTCGAGAGTCGAATGAGGATACCGTCTTGGTGACTGAGCTGGAGCTCATTCTTTTGGATGAAGAGCTTGAAGAGTGATTGCTCCGGTGTCCTTGACTTGAAGGAGTGGGAGAATCTTCTCTATGTCTTCGCGCCCGGGAGATGCTGCGAGTCACCGGTCGCTTGACATGGATTTTTGTTGCTGACTTCTGGCGCCTTCTGGTTTTGCCAACCATATGGACAGTAGCAACTTGGTTGGGTGCTTCTTTTTCGACCCATTTTTGAGAGACCTGGAGCGTGGAGTGCTGGGCTCTTTGCTTCTCTAGTCTCTTTTGCCGATACGCCGAGCGGCGACGCATAGGACGAGCGATTTGAGCTTCAGTTAGCTCGGGCTGTGCTCTAGCCACGAAGCAGGTGGTCCCTCGCGCGCAGCAGCCGAGCTTGTCTTCTTTGTAATTTGGCAAGGACAAGATCCAGACGCGGTCCTTAGCCTGTCGCAGCGAAGCTTTAAATTTGGCGAGCTCGGCCCCTGTTGAGATGAAGGGCTGAGTTGCAGGAATACAGGCCTTGACAGGTTCTCGCTGAGGCCTGATGATGCACGACTTGATCCTGGGCTTATAAGAACAAGCCGGCTCGTGCTGGGTGGATTTTGTTTGGTGGAGGGCTGGTTTCTCCTCTTTCGTGTACGAGAGAAGGTAGAACCGGTTCTCCTTGAGCGGGGCCAGGTATGCTGGCCTTGCAGATCTTTCGGACCTTCTTTGTTTTGGAGAAGGTCTTGGAGACCAAGTCTTGAGGTAGACCTGGTTTCTTGCAGGCTGAGGTTTTCGCGGGGTTGTCGCGGGCTTCAGTCTTTTTGGCGGTTGCCCTTGGTGTCACGGTAGTGACGCGCCCAGGGGCGGTTCTCTGCTTCTTGGCAGGAGTTGTTTCTTCTGCGGGAAGTGGGAAAGGTCCCAGCGACCAGAAGACGATGGACCGAGGAGCAGAGGTCGACCCGGTGTCTTGTGCGTTATCGAAGGAAGTGACACTTTGGCCGCTGGCGAGGCGCTTAGGAGCGCGTTTGTTTTGCTTCTCTTGAAGCATTAGCTGGTACTTGTTCTCGTCGAAGGTGATCGTCAACGAAGCTGCCATGTTAGTTTTTGAAAACCTTTCTGAAACAAGACCAGATCCATTAGTAATCACAAGAATGTGGTAATCATAAATGGAAATAAACTATGGTTTTGTCTTTTCAATTTGCTCGAGGGGACAAGGCCCGGCCCAAGCAAGATGAAGAAGGCAAAAAGCCATAGAGTATACAATTGTTCTAAACGCAAGTATGAAAGGCTCAGAGTGAGCGTTACAGTGACTGCTAGAAGCAATTGTGAACCTTAATTCAGATTACCGAGGAGCGAGGCTCACTCGAGGTAAAACGATATAAGGTTGGGAGTACAAATGTGTCGGTCGCGAATACAGCAGACCCAAGAGGGCGTACTAGCACCGCTAGGCACAGATGTTGTAAATCGCATCCTTGAAATGGACACGAGATGGGATTTTTTGAAAGGTCAAGGTTGGGTTCATAAAAGAGAGCAAATGGCACTCCGATCCGAACACGTGCTCAAACATTTCTGCGAGTACAGAGTCCGAAAGGGAAATAACTAGAATTTCTCGAATCTGGACCCAACAATGACGAAAGGTTTTTTTTTTAGAAAAGTCAGGATCAGATTCATCAAAGAGAGCAAATGACGTTCCAACCCAAACACGTGCTCAACATTCCTGCGAGCACAATAATCCGAGGAGGAAGAGGTCAAGATTTCTCGACTTTTAACCCAGACGTGACAGAAGTTTTTTTTTTTTTTTTTG
The DNA here is from genome assembly GCA_003546025.1 of Camphora micrantha. Lineage (NCBI taxonomy): Eukaryota > Viridiplantae > Streptophyta > Magnoliopsida > Laurales > Lauraceae > Camphora > Camphora micrantha. The sequence continues at coordinate 16,416 of QPKB01000084.1, read as the reverse complement.
AAGATTTGTTTTTTTGAAAGTTAGTATCGGATTCATCAAAGAGAGCAAATGATGTTCCAATCCAAACACGTGCTCAACATTTCTGCGAGCACAGAGTCTGAAAAGGAAGAGATCAAGATTTCTCAAATTTGAACCAAAAATCGACGAAATTTTTTTTTTTTTATGCAAGATTCAACATTGGCCACCAACTAGAAAGGTGCCAAAGAATCTAAGTTCATGTTTTCAAATGAACGAGTCCCACCGGGTGTGCCAGCTTGATGGACCCGATTCTTCCCTTTCTCCCGCTGCCTCCGCCCCGGGTCTTTCGGGGTACGGCGGAGGAGAGGAGAAAAAATGTAAAGGGTATCAACATTTTGTACGGGTATGCCAATTTCACTTTTCTACTTGGAATCTTGGAATGGTGATCCGAAGATCCACCTTCACAAGTAGAAAGGGGAAATAAAACTTTTTCTAGTTTCCCATTGCACACATATTTTAAGAAAAGAGACAAAGGTTTTTTTTTTTTTTATATGCCGTGAAAGGCGATTTCATTTGTTTGCCGTAAAAGGCGATTTTGCCGTAAAAGGCGATTTACAAATCTTATCCATTATGAAAGACAAGAATTGTGATTTTTTTGTCTCTTAAAAAAAAATACAAAGTACAAAAGGAAAAGCAAGAAAAGGGATCTAACTTCTCATTCGATTGTGGGACACGTTCAGATCGACGGTCGCGAGCCATGTATGGGCTCCGCCGTCGTCCATGCAGATGAGAACATGATTCTTGGATTCTTGGCTTGGCTTTTTAACCTCAGATTTTTAAAGGACAAAGACCAAGAGAAGGTCTTATATCCGATAAAAAGCTAAGTAAACGGGCTGAAAAGCCACGTTTTAGCCATGTTGGTAGAAGAAGGGAGGTCCTTGGGGGGGTGGCCCCCCAAGGGTGCTTCAATCACCTTTTGGTGGTCTTGCAGCAGAGTTGCAGGAGTTCTGGATTTTCCGGGCAATTCTCTGGATTTTTTTCCCTGGGTTTTTCCCTTTGGAATGCCCTCCTATTTATAGGCCTTTGGTAGCCATTTAGGAGGGTTTATGAGCATTGAATGCATTAATGCTCATAATGGGAGGAGTTATAAGTTTTAAATTATTTGTTTTGTAACTCCTTTTTCCTTGAATCTGATTGGCTGATGGAGAATAATGAGCTTTTAATTGCCTTTAATCTCCATCATGGGAGGAGTTTCATGGCTTTAATGCCATAAATCATTTGACTTGTAACTCCCATTTGCTTGCTTTTGATTGGGCTGTCCAAAATAATGAGTCAATGACCGCATTAACTTGTCATAAAATGGGTCATTTGACCTCATTAATTGGTCGCCAAGTCGCTTAAAGAGTCGCGGGCCGCGCCGCGTCTTTTGGAATTCTTCTTGCGATGATCGCCGGTGGATCCACATGTTGTTTGATGTCGGATGGCGATACAATTTCAGACATTGATTAATGTCAATGTGGCGGCAACATCTGTCCTGTCGATTTCACGATCGGGCGGGCAGAAAGTGTGCTTTCTTTGTCGGCTGGTTGGCGATTTCGAGGCATCTAATGATCATCCAATGATTTCGGCGGTGAATCTGTGATGTTGACGAAGATCGACGGATTTCATGCACGAAAAATCAGATTTTGGAAAAATCACAGGGGCCAACCAACTCGAAACGCGAAAAGGACCTGAAAAGGGGGTCTTCCGGCGACTTTTGGGTCGCCGGAACTCCATGGTCGCCGGCAACCATGGGCCTTGGGCCCATTTGTTGGTCGTTGTCCGGTCGCCTTTTCTCTGTTGTTTTTCGACCTTTTTGCTTCTTTTTTTCCTGACATTTCCCCTCATTTATTGGCTTGATTCTCCTGAAGAAAACCCAATGAGAAGCCACGCAAATCAGAGCACAAAGTTTCCTATTTTTCTGGAAAGCCGAAGACTTTGTTGTGCGGTATTTGCCGATTTTTGTCAAGTGTTGAAACTAGGCCAAACGATGTCGGAATGACCTGAAATTCAACGTGGAGCTTCTTGAGCAGTAAATAAGACTAACCATGGGCTTTGGTTTGAGTTTTGAAGCCTTTTTGGGTCCCGCAAATACTCACCTTGATTTCGCCTCGAGGAAAATGCCGAGCTTTGAAACTAGGCCAAACGATGTCCGATTGACCTAAAATTTGACGGGGGACCTATTGGAGTCATTTTGAGATGATCCATTGGCTCCAATTTGGATGCCATGATTCCGGGGTGCTCCGCCGCCGGCAGGCCTGATTTTGCTTCGGAGCGTCGAGGTCGGGTCAAACGTTGTCGGAATGACCTGAAATTGGCATGGAGCCTTTTGGAGGTATTCTGAGACCATCCGTAGGCTCTGATCGAAGTTTTGAAGTCTTCGACACTGTCGTTGCCGGGAGCTCCTGTCTGGCTGTCGGAAGAGTGAAGTTAGGCCAAATGATGTTGAAACGGTCCAAAACTTCATGTGTACCCCTCTTTTGGCTGCTTTGAAAGACCTTGTAGTTTTTGTTTGACTCTGACAAGATCTGATGCTTGAAGTGGCGCATTCCTATTTATGGCAGGATGTGGCTCCATGTAGCTTTTGGTATTGAAGGGACATAGTGATATTTTTGGTGTCAACACATGGCTTGCCCTGGCTGTTAAGCTGTCGGCTTTGTTTTGACAACCTCCCAATTTTCATCTTCTAGGAGATCAGGATGCACCCATATGGGTTGTCCGTCTGATGTAGGGTAAGGAACCAGTTCTTGGGACGTTTGAACCATTTTTATCACCTTGAAGGAAATGGCAATCTTCTTCTTTGGTGACCCGGATGTTTGTCCACATGACACCATGTTGACGGAGGTAGACCCATAGTTTTTGTCAAAGGTGATGACTTCATTTTTCAACATCTCGTTGATCTTCTCTCTCACAACAAAGCATTGATCAAGAGGATGCGAGATCATCTGGTGGTATGGACAATACCAGGGATCGTTGGTTTTGCCAACATTTCCTAGTCTTTTGGGTTCAGGCAAAGTGAGCTTGCCGTTTGCTAAAAGAGCCACAAAGATTATTTTAACATCTTCATCGAATGGGTATTTCTTTTCTACTCGATCTTTGAAGGCATCAGAGAGTTCAGGTCTCTTACCCACAGCTTTGTTTTCAGCTTTATTTGGCTGTTGGGGAGCTGAATTGGTTTGCACATTAAGAACCTCCTTTTTCTTTGGTTTTGAAGTCGTAATGGTAGTTGGCTCTTTCTTTGATGATTTCTGACTATTGAGGTCTTTAATCACCGTTTCAGCTTTCATAGATGCTTCTAGGAGTTCACCTAGGTTCTTTGATTTATTGTCAATGACCATGGAGCGGATCCTTGCTCTCATGTTATTACGGCAGATGTCGACCAGCGATGCTTGTGGCAGTACATTTGAGCACTTGTACGTCATCACCTTCCGCTTGTGAATGAAGTCGTATGTTGACTCATTCTCTCCCTGTTTTAGGCTACAGAGATGTGCCATAGTAACAGGATGATCTTCACCTTTAAAGTGCGTTAGGAAGCGTGTTTCCAGCGTGGCCCAATTTTGAATGGAATCCTCCAGCAGAGTGGAGTACCAATCAAAGGCCGTACCTTTTAGGGTACTTGCAAAAAGGTAGATCTTGAGTGCATCTTGATCCGCGATAGCTCCTGTCAGGATCTTGAAGTGAATGACATGCTGTCTGGCTGAGCTTTTCCCCGTATATGTTTGGAGAGTAAGTTGTTTGAATTTTACAGGGAACGGAACCGAGTCCATCCATAAGGGATATGGTGGCTTGATCCCATGTTCTTTCAATGTATCCTCTTCTTTTGCTTTGGCGAGGATATCGTCAATGTCCTTTTTGGTAAGGGCACGTGACTCATTGTTTTACCCCATCAACCTCGTCATCTTGATGATTCGGAGGAGGTTGATTATTTTCTTGATGCTGAAAAGCGAGAAGAAGGTTTTCCATCAGAGTCTCAATCATCTGCTGACCTTGCTCCAATTGTTGGATGCGTGCGGTCGTTTCATCAAGAGGTGGGTTGCGTGGTGGCTCAGAGTTTGTAGCCAGGACATTCATTCTTCGAGATTCAAATGAAGAAATCATCCTGGTGACTGAGCTAGGGCTTTTTCATGAAGAACTTGAGGAAGGATTACTCGAAGGAGTAGAAGATTCTTCCAGATGTCTTCGTGTCCGGGAGACGCTGCGAGTCACCGGTCGCCGGACATGAAGTTTGGTTGCTGACTTCTGAAGTCTTCTGGCTTTGCCAACCATATGGACAGCAACAACTTGGTCGGGTCTTTCTTTTTCGACCCATTTTTTAGAGACCTGAAAGGTAGAATGCTGGGTTCTTTGCTTTTTTAGTCTCTTTTGTCGATATGCAGTGCGACGACGTATACGACTAGCAATTTGAGCTTCAGTCAGTTCTGGCTGGGCTTTGGCGATGAAGGATGTAGTCCCCTGTGCACAGTAGCCGAGCCTGTCTTCTTTGAAGCTAGGCATGGATAGGATCTGGACTCAGTCCTTTGCCTGTCGTAGCAAAGCCTTAAATCTTACGAGTTCGGCCCCTGTTGAGATGAAAGGTCGAGCTGCAAGAGTGCAAGCCTTAGCAGGTTCTTGCATAGGCCTTGTGATGTAGGATTTGATTTTTGGCTTGTAGGAGAAAGCCGACTCATGGTGGGTTGACTTCTTTGTCAGTTGAGAAACAAGTTTCTCCTCCTTCATGTAGGCAAGAGGATAGAACTGGTTCTCCTTGAAAGGGGCTAGGTATACTGGCATTGCAGATGTTTGGGACTTCCTTTGTTTTGGTGAAGGTCTTGGAGACAAAGTCTTAGGGTAGTCCTGGTTATTTGCAGGTTGAGGCATCGTGGGGCTGCCACAGGCTTTAGGCTTTTTTGTATTCGCCCTTGGTGTCATAACAGTGATATGTTGCTGGGCGATCTTTTGCTTCTTGATAGGTATGGTTTCCTCTACGGGAAGTGGGAATGGTCCCAGCGACCCGAAGACGATGGTCCTGGGAGTAGAGGTCGACCCGGTGTTCTGAGAGTTACCGAGGAAGATGACGCTTCGACAACTGGCAGGGTGCTTGTGAATGCGCTTATTCTGCTTCTCTTGAAGCATGAGCTGATACTTGTTCTCATCGAAAGTGATGGTTAATGAAGCTGTCATTGTTAGTTTGGAAAACTTCTGAAACAAGACCGCATCCATTAGTAATCACAAGAATATGGTGATCATAAATGGAAAATAACTATGGTTTTGTGTTTTCAAATCGCTCAAGGGGACGTGGCCCAGCCCAAGCAAGATGAAGAAGATAAAAGGCCATAGAGGGTACAATTATTCTAAATGCAAGTATGGTAAGCTCAGGGTGAGTGTTCCAGTGACTGCTAGAAGCAATTGTAGACCTTTATTCAAATTACCGAAAACCAAGGCTCACTCGAGGTAAAATGGTATAAGGTTGGAGATACAAATGTGTCGGTCGCAAATACAGTAGACCCGAAAGGGCGTACTAGCATCACTAGGCACAAATATTGTAAATCGCATCCTTGAAAAAGACACGAGATGGGATCTTCTTTTTGAAAGGTCAAGATTGGATTCATAAAGGAGAGCAAATGGTATTCCAATTCAAACACAAGCTCAAACATTTTTGCGAGCACTGAGTCTGAAAGGGAAGGAACCAGAATTTCTCAAATCTAAACCCAAAAGTGACGGAAGTTTTTTTTTTTTCTTTTGGAAGGTCAAGATTGAATTCATCAAAGAGAGCAAATGGTGTTCCAATCTGAACATAGGCTCAAAGATTTCTTCGAGCACTAAATCCGAAAAGGAATGAACCATGATTTCTCAAATCTGAACTCAAAAGTGACGAAAGTTTTTTTTTTTTTTTTTTTTTTTGAAGAGATGTTTTTTTTAAGATTTTTTCTTGAAAGGTACACATAGGGTTCCAATTCGGTCTTATGAAACCTTGGTAGATAGATCAGCCCCCAGGTAAGGGTAGGATTACTTAATGAACCCGTTTGGAGGGCCCTTAACTCGACCTCGAACAGTCTAGTTGTCTCCACACTCTGGACAAGGCTTCTTTTAGATCCACTTTGGTCAAAGAACGCAACTGGTACAACCTTAGTGGGTTTTTTTTTTACTTTTTTTTTTCAAAGACTTTTAATGGACTCATCAAAGAGAGTGAATGGCCCCTACAAATCCAAACGCTGGCTACAAACGATTTCCGCGAGCCATTGTCCGAAAAGAAAGAAACCAAAGTTTCTTAAATTTGAATCCAAAGGAGAGAAAGCTGATTCTTTTGTTTTTGAAAGAGTTTGAAATATGAATTTTTTTTTATTTTTTTTTTTTGAAAACCCTTATCAAACTCATCAAAGGGAAAAGATGGCCCATTCCCTGATACGAACAATAGCTACAAACATTTTTGTAAGCTATCAAGTTCGAAGAGGAGAGGATCAAAGTTTCTTAAAATTGAATCCAAGAAAGAAAAATCAGATTTTTTTTTTTTCGAAATGAGACAGAGTGGAAATAAACTCAAAAAAAAAATTTCCAAAAAAAAAAATCCCATCTCATTTTTAGATGCAAGATCCAACATAGGCCACCAATTAGAAAGGAGCCAAAGAATTCAGGCATCACGTTCTCAAATGAACGCGTCCCACCGGGTGTGCCAACTTGATGGACCCATTTCTTCCTTTCCACTCTCATCCGTCCTCGGGGCTACTGAAAGGGCCGAATGGAGGGAAAGAGGAGAAAGGCGGGTATCAACATTTTTTTGTACGGGTATGCCAGATTTTCTATTCTACTTAGAATTTAGAAATGGCGATCCAGAGATCCATCTTCATAGTAGAAAGGAAATCAATCTTTTTTCTAACTTTATATTGCACATATATTTAAGAAAAGGGATGAGTTGTTTTTTAATGCCGTAAGAAGCGATTTTTGTGCCGCGAAAGGCGATTTACAAATCTCATCAATAATGAAAGACAAGAATTGTGATTTTTTATCTCTTTAAAAGAAATACAAAATACAATAGAAAGAAAGAAAAGAAATTCTGACTTCTCAGGAGATTGCGGGGACACGTTCAGATCGACGATCGCAAGTCGTGTATGGGCTTCGCCATCTTCCATGCAGATGAGAACGTATGAAGCTTTAATTCTTTGGCTTGGCTCTAACCTCAGATTTTTAAAGGATAACGACCAAGGGGAGGTCCTATATCCAATAAAAAAACCGAGTAGACGGGCTGAAGAGCCACGTCTAGGGCATGTTGGATAGAAAGGGAGAGGGCCTTGCCTTGGGGGGCTGGCCCCCCAAGGGACTTTGATCACCTTATGGTGTTTGCTGCAGCAGAGTAGCAGGACTTCTTCAGAATTTCTCCTTTGCTTGTGTGTGTGTGTGTGTGGATTCGTCTCTCTCTATCCCTCTATCTGTGTCTATGTCTTGAAATGACCCCTTTTTATAGGCTCTTGGTAGCCATGGGGTGATTTATGGTATAGATGACCTATAATAAGAGAAATGATGGCATTGATGCTTCATGATGGGAGGAGTTACAAGTTTTTATTTCTTGATTTTGTAACTCCTTTTTCTTGGCTTGTGATTGGCCGATGGAGAATGATGGGCATTTAATCGCTTTTAATCTCTATGATGAGGGGAGTTTCGTGATTTTAATGCCATGATTGCTTGGACTTGTAACTCTTTTTTTCTTGAATCTGATTGGGCCGTCCAAAATAATGAGTTAACGATCACATTAAGTTGTCATGAAATGGGTCAATTAACAACATTAAGTGGTCGCCAGGCATTTAAAGAGTCGCGGGCCATGCCACGTCTTTTGGAATTCTTCTTGCGATGGTTGCTGATGGATCCACATGTTGTTTGATGTCAGATGGCGATGCAACTTCAGACATTGATTAATACCAGTGGGCCAGTAACATTTGTCCTGTCGATTTCTCGATCGGTCAGACAGAAGGTGTACTTTCTTGGTCAGCCGATTGGCAATCTTGGAGCGATCAATGATGATTTCATACTCTTGACGGCGGATCCGAGATGTTGACGAAGATTAGTTGATTTCAAGCATCAAGAATCAGATTTTCAAAAAATCACACAGGCTGGAATTCCCAAAACGCGAAAAGAGTCGGAAAACGGGCCTTCCGGCGGAAATCCAGCGACCTGGATTTCCACGGTCGCCGGCGACCATGCACCTAGGGTCGCCGGCGACCATGGGGTTTTTTCCCCCTTTGGTCATCTTTTCTTCGGTCGTTTTTTGATCTTTTTTTTTCTCCTGTATTTTTCTTGACGTTTTTCCTCATTCATTGGCTTGATTCTCCTAAAGAAAACCTGATGAGAAGTCATGCAAACCGGAGCGCAAAGTTTCCTATTTTTTGGAAAAGCCGAAGACTTTATAGCCGATTTTCCGTCAAGAGTCAAAACTAGGTCAAACGATGTCGGAATGACCCAAAATTTGAAGTGAAGCCTCCTGAGCAGTAGATAGGACCAACCATGGGCTTTTGTTTGAGTTTTGAAGCCGTTTGGGGTCCCGTCGCTGCTAGACTTGATTTTACCGCGAGGAAGATGTCGCGCTTTGATGTACGGTCAACCGATGTCCGATTGACCTGAAATTTGACAGGGAGTCTATTGGAGTCATTTTGAGACGATCCATTAGCTCCGATTTGGATGTCATGGTACCGGGGTGTTCCGCCGCCGGTAGGCTTGATTTTGTTTCAAAGCATCAAAGTCTGGTCAAACGTTGTCGGAATGACTTGAAATTTGACGTGCAGCCTTTTGAAAGCATGTAGAAGCTACTCATGTACTTTGTTTGATGAGTAATGGCCTCGGTGGTTCTCGCCTCCGAGAGGCTTGATTTTGCTGCTCGAGTGTTAATGGAGGGTCAAACGTTGTCGGTTTGACTTGACACGAAGCCTTTTGGAGATATTTTGAGACCATCCATAGGCTCTAATAGAAGATTTGATGTATTCGACATTGTCGCCGCCAGGAGTGCCTGTTCAACCGCCGGAGGAGTGAAGTTAGACCAAATGATGCTAGAACGGGTGTATCCTCCTTTTGATTGTTTTGAATGATCTTGCAGTTTTTGTTCGGTTTTGACAAGATCTGATGCTTGAAGCGGCATTCGTCTGTTTGTGGTAGGATGCAGCCCCATGTGGCTCTTTGATGTCAAGAATGTGTGAAGAGGCAAAGTGGCATTTTTTGTGTCAACACCGTACAAGAAAACCTTCTTCATAAAATGAATAAAATTGAAATAACAAAGGTGAAGATCGATAATTGACCATCAAATAATCTTCCCTCTAATAATTTAATTAGAAAGTAGTTGAAGAGAGATGGAGGATGAATACACAACCATGTCCCTACTTGCACAAATCCAATTAAAGAACGGTTGCATCTACATTCTTATACCACAATACAGCAATATTGTGGAGAGAGAGAGAGAGAGAAACCAACTCTCTTTTCATGTTGAATGTCTAGGAGCTACTCAAAGAATATCTCCCGCATGATCTTACTTTTTTCTTTAATCACCATATATATGACTCACTTATCCGACCCATTCTTTCTCTTCATAGGCATGGGACCCATCACATCCAACTCCTCCATAATTCTATGGAACTCACTATTCACATGTCTCACAAATGGGTCCCATAGGTGGATAGATTAGTTGCATCTAATGGGTATCATGTGGATTTGCTATTGTTCAAAATGACCCACTATCATTACACTATTCAGGTGATCCCACAATAATTATATTATTTATGTGGGCCCACCTTTAAGATTTGATTTGATTGTCGGTCAAAGGATATTTTGGTAACTCAAAAGTCAGTTTCTCATATGTTTAAATCAAGTATATATACTTAAAAAGTTAAAATATAAATATTTAACTAAAAACACAAGTAGTTTAAGTTAGGAAACTTGTAGATTAATTTACAAATATTTGCTCATATATTGTTGAAGCACTACATATGGGTTTCAATTTAATTAATTATGTCATATATAATACAAACTTAATTATATTCTGATAATTGCACAAATGGGTTTATAGTTCGACCAATTAATATAATCTTTAATAGTCAATACTTAATTTGAATATTAACTTTAATTTATTAATAAATTTATGTCAGACATAATCCATGCATATCGCATAGGCTTGTTCTAGTTCTAATACCCCTATGCAAAAGGCCCAACTCCAGCAAAGTTTGCAAGTATAGTTAACATCACACAATCTTAAATGCCTCAAGGAATATTGGCCTCTTGCTGGGGATATATGTGAGCCTTTGAATGAAAAATTATACGGTCTTGCCCTTTGTGCATCCTACTATATCTAGCATATTGTTCTGAAGTCCACTAGACAAAATATCAATCCGACCATCATGGTGTTCTACACGGACCTCACTTGCTCTAACCCATGCACCCATCTAAATGATTACTTTCTGAATACACATCATATTCATCAACGCATGCATTATGTAGAATCAGCTACATCTAACACATCCACCCAACCAACTATATAAGTGAAATCCACAGATAAAATAGCAAACCACCCATCATTCCGACAATCATGTTTTATTACTTGGACCTTACTTGCTCCAACTTATGCATTTTTTTTATTTTTATTTTTTTTTGCTATTCGAGGGTTCTCAACCATTTGGACTGGACTAATCCTTCGGGGTTCAGAGGGAAGCCGGATAAACACTCATGTGGCCCCAAGGTGGTAGCAAAGACTTCTAATTTCGAAAAAAATAGGAATCGTGGTCCTGACCACTCGACCAGCCCTTCGGGGTTCCAACCTATGCATTCAACTAGGTGAGAACTACGGAATACATATCCTATATATCCAGCACATCTAACTGGGTCCTGTTGGATGAAAAATCATACCCAGGTAATATTATCTACATGGGACCCAGTAGATTAAATATTGAATAGCAACTTGTTGTATGTAACTAGATGAAGGATACAACCATCCACCCATATACTGCATCTATCGAGGACGAAACTCGATTAACATACTGTGCATCTGACCTTAACCTAGACAAGATCCACTATAAACGCCTGCTTACCCAACCCACCTTATGTTGGGACCCATCACATCCAACCCATCCACCATTATGTAGGACCCGCTATTCATATATTTTATGGAGGGTCTCATAGGCAAATAGATTGGTCGGATAGAATGGGCATTCACTGGGTCCACTGTCATTTAACAAGTTTCACTATATATATATATATATATATATATATATATTACACTATTTACATGATCCCATGATGATAGTATTATTTAGGTCGGCCCACCTTAAGACTTGATTTGACTTTTCAATTAGAAGACATTTTGCTAATTCAGGAGCATTTTGCAAGTAGGATGCAAAGAGTCCACATGTCACCATCTAACTACCTATATTTTAAAAACTCTAACTTGAGTTAAAATTTAATAAACATATAAGTAGGTTGATCAGTTGGAAGCAGTGGCGGACCCAGGTACAAGGGTCCTGGGCCTGAAGCCCCCACCCTACCTGAAAGATTTCAAAGAGCCCTCTGTTAATTTCGATAATTAATGTGTTTTTTTTTTTTTTAACCCCTTCCCACAATATATCTTTTACATTAAGTCCCCCCAAGTTAAATTTTTCGGATCCGCCCTTGGTTGGAAGAATCTAAAATTAGTTTACAACTCTCTCTCTCTCTCTCTCTCTCTCTCTCTCTCTCGGTAAAAATCCTCTCGCGTATTGTTGAAGTGCTACACATAGATTTTTAATGATTATATAAATGGTTTTTTCATTCACTCAATTAATGTGTTGTTTGAATTGTTAGTGAGCTGGTTAAGAACATGTGAATTGTGTGTGGTTGTGTGAGTTTGAAAACCTTGTAAAGCAAAAGGAATAATAATAATTTTGATACTGATTTTATTTTGCTAGCTTTATATGCTCCACCTTATATTCTTCATCTCTCACCTTATCAACAATTCTTAGTTGAAACCTATTCTATCAGGAATTCTTAAGAACTCCATTCCATGCAACATGGCCCTAGTATTGTCACCAGTTAATTTCTGCTGTCCAGTTGATCCTGACCATCATATATCCATTGATAGCTCCTAGTGCTGTTTTGTCATCTAATCAGGTCGTCTAATCAGGACTTCAATGAAGAGTAGTCGTCAATTGGCATCAAGACGAGTAACCCAGTGCAACTTGACCGAGTTATTGCAGGATGCAAACTTGGACCTCGGTTACTGGTTTGAGTTAATGCAGTCTGAGTCAAATTGACTCGCTAAGTCATGCTGAGTCACGAGGAGTTGTATCTGCTTTTTACACTATGATAGCAGCTTATTCATTTCTGCATCTTTACATACTGCACATGACCTCAGCTATCTAAAATTGTAAAAATACAAAACAGAAAGTAACCGAAAGGTAGCTAGAATGGAAGAAAGGTATCAGTAAGAAGCAATGCCCAGTCACTTTCCATCCACATGTCTACTCTACTTATTTTGCATTCAAACATGACATGAAAATCCCATCTTCCAAATGGCCCGCACCCATCAACTTATACTGTCTCTTAGCCTTCCACGATGCTCGGCTCACACAAATTGTACACTTTGCTTGGCTTTTCTACTTTATCAGGTGAGCCCACTGTCAGTGGCCTAGCACTTTAAGTGATGTGCCCATTCTGGGCCCTTGGAATACATGTCCAAACACTGCTAGTGTGTGTATGAATTTTAGTCATTCAATGTTGGAATATTTACAATCAACCTGTTTGACAATTACAAAGGACTAGCTACCTATCTTTTCTGCTCTTACAAATAGCAACCGCCAACCACCTTGATTGATGGTTAAGAGTCGATTTTCGACTGATTGATTAAATCTAATGTAAATTTATTTAGATGAAATTTAGGTATATATCCAAGTCAAGTCGTATATGGGGGCATGCATTTTCATACTTAGAGACATAATGCTGACCGTCATTTCCTATTAAGGTGCTTTATTGTTAGTATTAATTGTAAAATTAGAAAACACTTGGTTGTTTTAGGAAAAGAAGGTATCCCATCAATATTTGGCATTTCTTTTCTTCATTTTCTATTTTTGGCAAATAGTTGAAGAATTGGGAATCTCTTGCGTAGGTTGATATTTAATGCACAATCCTTGTATGCATAATAAACCCCATCATAACAGCAGTTTGGATCAATGAACAAGGCCCCAACATTTCAATTTGAAAAGCCTCAATAACTAGCTATATATAATATAATACAAAACAATTTAAATATCATGACCACCTACCTTTTCTAGTATTTACAAACAGATGCCTCTTTGTAGGTTTAAATACACAACTAACTCAACTCTTCAAACAATTTCATCCAATTGTCTTGACCAATGGTCAAACCAATTTGTCAATTACATAGGCTCAACTCCATCAATAATTTTCAAGGAAGATCAAAATACCTTACCTCAAACTACTTTGTTGCAAAGTTGTCATATTAGTTTATTGGGGATTTAACGGAAAAAACCCTCGTAGACAGCCTATTAATTAATTTGGCCCTAATAAAAAAGGGCAGACAGAATGAGCCCTCAATTGACGTTTCTTTTTTTTTTTTTTTTTTTTTTTTGTCTTTTAGCTATAGTCGATATCGACCCTCATACAAAACGCCACCCAAAACATCATTCATCTCTTCTCTCTCTTGTTCTCTATTGCTTTCTGCAACCGATCTCAAATCAATCTCACAACAAAGAAGGAGGAAGAAGGAAAGAGAAAGATGGGTTTTTTTTTTCTTTCGTGAGAGGGAGAGATATTTGTGGAAGTCGAGAGAGAAATAAGGAGGCCCTGTCGAGAGTGGAGGTGACACGATGATGGAGATGATGGTGGAGGGGTATACAGCAGGCGCGAGAGATAGTAGATGGGTGTGAGATGGGTTCGGAGAGGTATTCGGTGAATGAGGGTCCGGCTGCGAGAAAGAAACGGAGAGGGCATGCCAGTGCTGGTCATGGTGGACATGCGAACAAAAGCCGCCTTCGGGGTGCCGCGAATGGGAGACAGAGAAGGTGAGAGAGGTGAGACAACGATCCGAGACACGTGCAGGCAGTGAGGATGATGATGGAAGGAAGGCGCTTGTAGGCTCTGCGCGGTGAGATGGAATGGAGAGGCGGCGTCGCTGGTCCTGCGTTGGCGGTCTGATAGATGGGTGCGAGATAGGCGCCATCTTCCAGTGCTCCAGCGGCTGCACAACTTTCCAAACTCCTGCACCCCATTTCCATGGCTTCCTCTCCTTCTCAAAACCCTCACTTTCCTTCAAAGCTTTTATCAGCCCCTCATTTTCCATAAAATCTTTGATTCCTCCTCTCTCTGTTCAATCCGGCAGAAGAACAACTTTTTCCTCAATAACATGTTCGCATGGCGAGCAATTTTCGGGTCCGCACTTTCAGTTCAATTTTTATGATTTTGGGTTCTAATGAATGAGTTTTAATTTGAGGTGATGAAGATGGGTGTGAGGTCTCTTATTTCGGAGTCTGGGCAGAATGGTGATTGGGGTTATAATGGCGCCTACGTAAAAGCGAAGAAGATCGCCCGAGGATGATAGGTGGGAGAAGTGCCAAGGAGAGGGTGAGATGCAGGCGCAGTGCAGGGATGGATGGAGGTTGTATCATATGACCTGTGTTTTTGGATAGTCAATATTGGGATAGTTTCCATAAAGGTGTTCGATGAAATGACGAAGAGAAAGGAGAATGAGATTTCACGCTCATTTCTCTTATTTTTCTTATGGGAAAGAATTCTGCTGCTGTTGTGGGGTTTGTCATTCCTTGATTTTGTTCATTGTGAGATATTGGAGGAGAGGAATTAGAGAACACGGGTCGGGTTCTCATTTCTTGATTTTTGTAATTTTCAAACAGATTTCATGTATATATTTTTTGAAATGTAAGGTCAAGACACAATGAACTTGTAATGTTGTGAATGGTTTCTCCCTATATGAGATGTTTGAAATATGTTTGAAGTGTTTGAAATGTCCGCACTCTTGAGCTTTTGAAATGTTTGAGTGAAGAACCGAAACCTTCCCCACCAAAACTCTTTACTATGATGTCCAAGGATGAAATTGGCATTGGTTGATGATGGACCCGATTCCTTCCCTCTCTCCCGCTGCCTCCGCCCCGGGTCTTTCGGGGTGCGGCGGAGGGGAGGAGAAGAAAAAGGTAAAGGGTTTCAACATCTTTCTTTTTTTTGTACGGGTATGCCAATTTCACTTTTCTACTTGGAATTTAGGAATGGTGATCCGAAGATCCACCTTCGCAAGTAGAAAGGGGAAATGAAACTTTTTCTAGTTTTCCATTGCATACATATTTTAAAAAAAGAGACAGGGTTTTTTTGAATGCCGTGAGAGGCGATTTCATTTGTTGCCGTGAAAGGCGATTTTGCCGTAAAAGGCGATTTACAAGTCTCATCCATTATGAAAGACAAGAATTGTGATTTTTGTCTCTAAAAGAAAAATAAAGTACAATAGAAATCAAGAAAAGGAATCTGACTTCTCATTCGATTGTGGGGACACGTTCAGATCGACGGTCGCGAGTCATGTATGGGCTCCTCCATCGTCCATGCAGATGAGAACACGATGCTTGGATTCTTGGCTTGGCTTTTTAACCTCAGATTTTTAAAGGACAAAGACCAAGAGAAGGACTTATATCCGATAAAAAGCTAAGTAAACGGGCTGAAAAGCCACGTTTTAGCCATGTTGGTAGAAGAAGGGAGGTCCTTGGGGGGGTGGCCCCCCAAGGGTGCTTCAATCACCTTTTGGTGGTCTTTGTAGCAGGGTTGCAGGGCTTCTGGATTTTTTGTCTTCTTCGGGGGGAGAGCGAGAGCTAGATCCGGATAGCACTAGCCTTGTTTCCCTTTGGAATGCCCTCCTATTTATAGGCCTTTGGTAGCCATTTAGGAGGGTTTATGAGCATTGAATGCATTAATACTCATAATGGGAGGAGTTACAAGTTTTAAAGCATTTGTTTTGTAACTCCTTTTTCCTTGAATCTGATTGGCCGATGGAGAATAATGAGCTTTTAATTGCCTTTAATCCCCTTCATGGGAGGAGTTTCATGACTTTAATGCCATAAATCCTTTGACTTGTAACTCCCATTTGCTTGCTTTTGATTGGGCCGTCCAAAATAATGAGTTAATGACCGCATTAACTTGTCATAAAACGGGTCATTTAACTTCATTAATTGGTCGCCAAGTCGCTCGAAGAGTCGCGGGCCGCGCCGCGTCTTTTGGAATTCTTCTTGCGATGACCGCCGGTGGATCCACATGTTGTTTGATGTCGGATGGCGATGAAATTTTTAGACATTGATCAATGTCACGTGCGGCAACATCTGTCCTGTCGATTTCACGATTGGGCGGGCAGAAAGTGTGCTTTCTTTGTCGGCCGGTTGGCGAATTCGAGGCATCTAATGATCATCCAATGATTTCGGCAGCGAATCC